>JAVQJG010112839.1:0-10305 GCA_036024015.1 Craterocephalus amniculus | reverse complement strand
CTTAATTCATTTAAGTTTAGGAGAAATGGAGGAGCAGGATTTCCCACAATGCTTCACTTCTATTAACAACTTTTCAGAGATAATTTACTGTATGAAACCTGCACTTTCACTTTTACTTTCACTACTTAATTTTAATAATAGCTTTTTTTAATAATAATAGTTGAAATCACACTATTTTTTAATGGACTTTTTGTCTTTCCTCCTTCCAGTTCTGCAGCTAACAGACAGAAAAACATGTTCTGGCCTCCGTGTTGAACTAAATATGCAATAATGCACCATTCAGCATAGTTTCAGTGTATAAACATGTTCCTCTCTCCAGTTCCTGCTCATCCCTGTGTTTAAATCCAGTTACTGCACCGTAACAGAGATGTAAGGGGTCCAACAATACTTAGAGCAGACGCTCCTCTCCCTCATGCCTTGTAGCAAAACAAGTCAAATTTTGAGTTTATCAATTCCTTTAAGTAAGATGAACTTGAAATTGAACATTTCCTGAAGCATTGTTTCTAATTCATGTGGAATTAATCTAAACAAGTTTTTTTCCACAACCTCATGAATATGCAGTAAAATCAAACTGATGAAGTTGAGAAAAGTAATGCTTACTTAACAAGCTGAGTTCAACAAATTCTTCACAACTCAATAACTTTAGTTACTGTAACTCTATGATTAGCACATTCAACTTAAATCTTTAATTCCGCGACACTTATTCAACAAAGGCTTTATCACTTAAAAAAACTAAGGTAACTTATTGCATTAAATTTTTTAAGTAGATTAAACTTATTTGGGTTTACAGTGTAGGCTGAGAATGCGCGTTCCACTACCCCACGGCCACCGTAGCATTGCACCCGCGCATCCAGGAAGTACAACATGCAACGATTTGGGCTCTAAGAATAAACTAAATTATGTAGTTTTGAGTAAATTCTGGAGGCTACCCACCAATTTACACCGGGCATGTATCAGACACAGAGCCCACGTGACCGTAGTCCGGGTAACAGTCCGAGTTCAGAAAGTAGCAGGAGAGCTGAGAGATGTCACATGATTTCATGTGAATGACTGTGTATGAAAATGCTGCAGGAAAAAGAGAAAAAAGTCCCTCTGCCTGTTGGAGGATCGTTTTCTGGTGATTTGGAGAAGGTAGACGAGGCAGGAGAAGGGGCTGAAATGCAGTCCATCCGTTGACCAGGAAAATTTGGTGTTTGAGGTTTTAACCAGAAGCTGCCCAGTATGATGAGCAGCAGTACAGAACTATATAGCACTTTACTCTACCACCCAGTATTACATCCCTTCTTCTCTTTGGTTCATTTGATGGGCCATTTAATTTCACACTGCAAGTAAACCGCACTAGGGTTCACTTCCAACCAAAGACTCACAGTTTTCAAGCAGCCCAGAGTTCGCCTCTTTGATCCTTAGCAGACTCAGTGAGCGCTGTTGCCACTCAAGACTGGCTGTACTCTGTGGAAGCGGACCAAACTGCAGCAGTACTAATGCACCCTAAAATACCACTTTAACTACTCGTGTAGTTATTGTCTCAGCCAAAACATTGTTGCCACTTGGATTTAAATCAAAACTCAACATGATGTCCTTTGCCTCCAGATAAAGTGTCATCTGTTTTGGTCTATGGCAAAATAAACTGGAAACATTCCCATACTGAGAAGCTAATGTGGGCCATTACGTAATACATTATACTTTGGTTAGGAAGTTGATTTCCTTCCTAGGTTTCTGTGGCACAGTGGAGCTAAAGCTTTAGCTTAAGTTAGATGTGGAGTTGATATGTAGAGTTTTTATTGACGACAGTAGCCTGTTTTTTCTGCCACACTGTAAATAAATGTCCAGGAACACCAAAAAGAGAGTTGAAGTAATTCTTCAACATTTCCATGGAGCTCTGGATGAGATGTATTCTTGTATTATTGTTCAGACTGAAAGGCAACACAACAGTAACAGAGCTGCATTCTTTCAAATAGTACCTATGCATTGTCACCTCCTATACCTGTAGTTATCTGGCTCACAGTGAAGGTGGAAGATTCGGGTCTGGATCGAAAGTGCATGCTTTGACAGTTTTCCTATCTACTTAATGCCACTTTCCAATCTGATGAAGCAGAGAGAGTAGCTAAAACACGCACACACACACACATACACGCACATGCACACATGCATGCTCACAAACATGCAGAAAAGTAAAACACTGGATTGCTGTTCAGCTTTATAAGCCAATATGAATATGGTCCGTGAGCTTGCCCGAGGCTTTGGAAGTGTGCACCATTGTGTTTGTATGTGTGTGTGTGTGTGTGTGCGTGACTCTGCCGAGGCGGTCTAATGCTGTGTGACTGGGGCCAGTGCTGTCAGCAGAGCAGAGACATGGACGCAGCACAAGTGCCTCCTTGCATAAAGGTTTGGGTGGGCAGGGATGCTCATCTTGCTTTTCCTACCATCTGACATTTAAAGGTCCAATCCACAATTCGGAGGGCTCATCAATTATGGGTTTGCACACAGCCAACCATGCCTAAAGACACCAGTGGGTTAGCACTCAGGGGCCAAAGTGCACCATATTCAGACATCCAAGTAAGGTGCTGGAAGACGAAGGACTAAATAAGCTAAGAAGGAAGTACAAAGGATATTTTCAACTATCATTTCCTAGTATTTTCCTTCAGTCTTGGCTATTTTTTTTTTATCCAACTCAATGATTTATTAAGGGGAATGATAACAAGAGGCTACGTTACTATCCTCAAGCTTGTCTGTGCACGTGTGCTTGTGGATGCAAGTTTGAGAGGATCAGCTCGCCACATTGAGTCAGGCTGGAATTCATGGTTTTGCAAAAAATGAGGCTGATAGGCAAATCATTGTCATCATTCAAATGAAAAAAAATGTGGAAAATCGTCGAAATGGTATGTGCTTTTTGCACACAAGCAGCCTTACAAGCCGTACAGCCAAGAGTGTTGCCCAGATAAAGCAAGCCTGACTCAGAAGTATTGATCAGAGATAAAGCTCAAAATAAAACAAAATACACAGGAATTAGTTAACATTTACTGTCCATCACTGCTTATTGTTTTCCACAACCTCCATGTCGGGGAGTGGCAAGGTGATGCCAGGGACGACACCTGACTTTTCCATGTGACAGCGATGAAAGCTTTCTCATGTAAACGTGACTTAATGAATGGCAGCTGAATAAAACATGGGCTCCATCTTCGTCCTGGGCAGCCGGTGCATTGAGAGGTGACTGTGTGCGGCGTCTGTAGCCATACAGAGAATGACATCATATCCACAGGTGTGACTCACATACTGCAGTGCTCCTAACTTGGAAGTTTGGGTTAGATTGTAACGAATTCACAGAGATCTTTCTGTTCGAACAGCATTTATGTAAAGGAGCACAGCGCTTTTTTCCCAGAAGTGTGCCCCCGCTGACCACCAGTGGAAGTGACACCAATGTTGCGCGTGCGCCGCTTACTCTTTTCATCACACTAAACAAAATGTTTTTTTTTCTTTGTCTTTCGTGGAGTATGTGTTGGTGATTGAGAGGCACATTGTCCTCAGTGTTGTCTCGATGATGCTCTAATGGTGGTGGAGTAAACAATACAATAATGGCAGCGGCCAGGTTAAGCCGCATTCGCAACGCATCAACCCACATGCACGCCCTGAGCGCGAATCGCTCTCACTGAGCAGCAGAAACAGGACTATAGAGGCAAATGCAGTGGATAGAGATCAGCTCATCCTTCACATCAGGCAACTGTAAGAGCATGTCGAGGAAAGAAAATACTAGTATTTAACATTTCAACTTGCACTGTGCATCCTTGTTTATAAAAACAAGTGTTATCAGATCAGTCTATTTTTAGATTCTACACACAAAAATATTAGTTATATACAGTAAGAAGTACAGCACAGTATTACCAAAATAAGAATTTAATTTGCATGGTTACAAGGAAAGAGCTAGAAATGTTTGTAACAATGACAATTTTATTGGATTGCTGGTTAGGCTTTGACAGTTAAACACTTGCTGTTATGCAGGAAAAAAATTGTCTAACACCGGGGAAGCATGCCAACGCATCGGCACCGCACCTCTGTCTTTCCATATCAGAGGCGCACAGAGCGGCGCAGAGTCGAGAAGCTTTTCTGCGTCACTGCTGTTCCAAGGTGTACTTTAAGCTGATAATTACCCAATGGGTGGGTACATAAACTCATAAAATGTTTGTGAATACATGTGAAGATAGTTAGCTGCAATTACATGCTTATTAAATGTTTTTGTTAGGTTTTTTTTAGTTAACAGATATCCAATGCTAAACTTCAGGTGATTTATGATTTTTGAAAATGATTTTATTTTGAAAGATTTATCTCATGTTCCGGCTTAATTTTCGGACTGGCTTTACAAAATCAGACGCGGCTCGTGCAGAAAATAGAACAGACGCCGAAACGATCGCTCCATGGTGCGCAGCGCTGTGCGGCGCTCCCAATGTGGAAGGCACCAGCTATTAACATGGGCGCCGAAGTGAAACTGCTGCACTTCGGGGTGCTTCTGCGTGCTTCAGCGTGCGGTGAGTCCCCGGCGTAAGAGTGATTTTTTATTTTAGTAGAGCAAAGCAGCTAGTCAGGGCTTGAAAAACCTTGTGTTTGTACACATTTACGCATGTAAAAGTGGAGCAGCTCGCTAAATTTTTACAGTGCTTGTGCAGTTCATTGAGCAAGCATAGAAAAAGACGGGAACCTGTAGTGTAGCTAACCCTGAATTTGTTGCTATATTCATTGAGTATTCAGATGCCTACAGTCACTCTTATTTGTTGTGACAAGCGACAAGTCTGTCATTGTTTCTGGTGTTATTGTAATTTTTTTAAATCAGTATTTTTTGGAAGGCAACTATGATGAGAATGATATAAAATTGTGCTTTCGTGTTTTGTATTTTTATTATTTAAAATCAATAAAATTGGATCTTTTGCCATGTGCACCAATGCGCCTTTACTCGAAAATGTTTTTCAAGCCTGGCTGGTACGTGTGGAGATGATCTGGTTCCCCTCACTCACATTGGGAGCAGAGAGCAGAGACAAATACGACCCTTGACATATGCAAATGACTACTGATTCACCAGCCAAGGCAGTCTTTCTGTGTGTGTGTGTGTGTGTGTGTGTGTGTATGTGAGATAGAGAGAGAGTAAATCCAAGCCTGTGTTTGTTCAGTTAAAATCTGTCAGCATGTGGTGCATGTTTGTCTGCAGAATTTAATATCTGAGCGTCAACGTGTAAGTTGGTGTGTGGGTAGTTTTGTGAAAGAGGCATGCTATGAGCTGTTGTGTGAACATGTGTGTGTGTTTGGAGGAAGAAAAAAGGAGATGGGCTTACTTGGATCAGACTTGGAGAACGTGTCTCTATCCAGCAGGTTCCTGAAAAACAAGACAACAAAGAGACACATTGACATGTAAATTAATTACACAGCTCTCCTGCCATAACAAAGAAAGAGCATCTAGAAAGTTATTAGATCATTAAAACTCCTCTAATTAGCTTCCTCACCCGCCCTGACAACTTGCTTACCCATAATCCTCTCCTGACTTCATTAACACAATCCAATTCTTCTGATCATGCAGGCAGCAACATAAAGCAGACTACAATATCATGCTTAAAGTGGAGCTTATGTATATTTCAAGCATACAGAGAGAGCACCAGAACTGAGGACCTATTTTTCAGTTCTCTGCACTCCCCCGGTGCCAGAAGCAACAGCGGATGCTGCCATCAAATTTACATGACACTCCAGTCATGGCTCTTTGCATGGGGAGGGATAAATGCACAGATGAGTCCCATAACAGAGCAGATGCCCAGCACTGCTGAGGTTCTCCATGATTGAACAGCTCTGGAGGAATTAAATATGTGCATAAAAATGACAAGGCCCAGTTTGCCTGAGAGCTGACAAAAAGGAAAAATTGTGGAAAAGCTTGGGCTCTGGGAAGGAAAACCTGCCAAGTTACATAATCAGAAGGGGGCTTCGCAGTTTGAACAAACCTCTGAGGCAGGAAGATGATGCTATTGATGCCAAAGTGCAGTGAATAGAGTCTTATAGTAAGCAAGTAAGCAAGACCACATCACCTTGACAAGATGTAATGAAAGCGCTACAGTCTTCGAGGGAAGGACACCACCAGCTGTGAGGGAAAATTCTTGGTTTACTTGTATACTGTACATCCAAAGACCAATTTAGATTTTGAAAGCAGACAGATAAGTTGTTCTTCTGTTGTTGTGACTTCCTGAAAGCAACTGGAGAAGGTCATGTGCTTCTTGTCAATGAAAGAAAATTAAAAAGCCAATTACTAGACTAGCATCATACATGTATACTTTTCAAATCAATTTGATTCAGCATATCTGTGGAGCACAAATTTACGCCATTTCAAACCACAGTCAAATCCAATTAGGGTAGGAAACATAATGGAGTCCTAGGCAGAAGCTCAGACTGGACAGTGCCTTATCTACCGTTGCTCTTATCCAATTGGTTTAATTGGTTTTAGTGCGTTGGCTTTTAGTCTTATTATGTTTATTATAAAACTTTTGATTTGGACCCTGCGATGGACTGGCAACCTGCTTGGGGTACACCTGCCTCTCACTTTCCAATTGCTGGGATAGAGTCCAGCCTAACAGTGACCCTGAATTTGAACGAGTGGTAGGCTTATAGAAAATCACTGCATGCACGAATTGTTTTTTGAGAGCCTGAAAACATAGATTTTTTAAATTGGTCCCAGAGTGAAAAAAATCTGAAAACACCACAACATTTCAGTGATTTACAACTCATACACCTCTTTCTTGAAGTGATGACACCATGGCCCCACATAACCCTTAACCGAATTAAACTTGCATATAGAAGAGCTACAACAGCTGCAAATTCCATTGTACCAGTGTTACAGATTAAGCATTCACCTATACCTTATTACTCAAAATATAAGCTGTATTTTAAATGACGTCATCATGTGGGCTGTGAGATTATAAAACCCAACGCAACTTCCACAAACTGAAGCTAACCTCAACCATAACGTAGAGTAAGCGCTGAGATTAGTTTTAGTTTTAACAACCTTCCTCTCATAGCAGCTTCGAAAGCTTGTGGTGTAGATTTCATTCTTAAAATAGTGCCGCTGTTTGGAATATCACTGTAAGGTGCAATAATCACAACAGCGTGATTTGGTCTATATTACACACTGCAAAGAGACACAAAAAGACAAAGAGGGGGAGTGGACAGAAGCTCCTGCTATCATGCTAGCTGCAGGGCGAGCACTCTGTCGCCCATCCTGTCCTGTATGACAAGCAGCGAGCGCTCTGAAGCCGTTGATGGCGAGTGATGTATCTAGATCAGGCACTCATGTTGTGCTGATCCCAGTGTGGCCCAGATGGTGAAATGCCATGCTCTGCTGCTTCCCTGTCAGGGAACGCCCACTGGCCCTTCTCCAGCTTTGAGACCTTAAATAAATGAAAATAATCGTTGGAATTGACTGTAGTCATATCGAGGCCGTGTTCTGTGACTGGCGGAGTCTGAAAGATTATGTAGTGGTGAGAAATGGGAGACCTCACCTGCCAAATAGGATGAATGTCCGTTAAAGAGAAACAGCGTATCTGGTTGGATCCCAGAGGAGAGTGAGTGGAGGCAGAAAACAAGATGCTAAGACGAAGGCAGGGGAAAAAAATATCTGAGATGTGTATAAAAGGCACCACACAACTGTGTTTGCAAGCGGGAACGCACATTTCCATGGATATGGTAAGCTCCCTATGATTCATGCTTGCCTGGGGGCTTCCACCTGGCCCTGACAGAGGCGAGGGGCTCTTTAAAAAGCCCTTTACTCCACGGGCAGTCTCGGAAACGTCTGGGTAGTGCGAGCAGAGTGCCTCGTACTTCATCAAACATTTACGATAGCAGTCCCCCCTCAACACCAGAATTACATTTGAAATCCCACCAGTTACATCACAGCTTCCTAAAAAAAGCAGCTGGAGCTTTAAATACCTCCGTGAGGATGGGAGGGGGGACTTCCATCTCCGAGAGCATGATGCATCATGTGTTTTGGAAGAAAATAAAAAGGAAGCTGATTTGTTTGCCTTCAAATTGTTGCAGCCACTCATAAGAGGACAGCGTTTCATTACAAAAGGAGTGAGACCCTTTGCTAGTGGATATCACCCTCTTTGTCTTTTATATGGTATATGTATGATATGAAATTTACATTTATATAATTCTTTTTAGTTGTTTTATAATTCTGTCTTATTATTCTCTATTATATGCAGGTTCATAGGATCATATACACTAACCTGCAGCATGGCCGCTCTATTAAAGGAGAACTCAGTTTTTTTTTTAACCTGGGGTCTGTTTTCATCTTTCCTTTCATACATGTGATTTATCCGGGCAGGCAGCTAGCAGCCCAGCTAATGGTAAGTATTGGGCAACCGGTCCCGTTCTTGTTTTCCACACTGAAGTGCTCTGATAGTCTCAACAAGTGTCTGACAACACACTAGAGAGGAGAAATGAACGAAAGTGTCTGTATTACCTGGCGATTACTATCGTTTTGTGTTAGGTAGTGGAATTTCCCATCCGTGTTTTGATGCGAGTTATCGCACGATTCCGGTGTAATCCTGTGAGATTTGGACACAGACACCAAAACATAACAAAACCTGGCGATCAACAGCTAATACAGACACTTTCGTTCATTTTTCCTCTCTAGTACATTGTCGGACACTTGTTGAGACTATCAGAGCACTTCAGTGTGCGGGAAAAAGCACATTTCTAGGGCAAACTTATATGGGAGCAGTTGCCCAATACTTATCATTAGCTATGCTGCTAGCTGCCTGTCCTAGTAAATACTGGAGCTATCTTAAAAGTTCCTTTCCCCATCACTCACATGTATAAAAAGGAAAGATGAAAACAGACCCCAGGTTCAAAAAATAAAATTCTGCTTTAAGTATATTTGTATGATTTAATTCAAAATCTTTTCCTCTGACAAGCACATAATGATCACCAGTTGAAAGAAATTATTCCTGCTGGAGAACCATGAGGTGACCAAGAGGTCAGAAGGAGTCAAGAATTATTCAGCATCATCATCAGCTAACTGTTCAATTTAAGTCAAGCATATTAAAGTTCTTAGCTTTAATGGTGATTCCCCCCTTCCGTGTCCAATGTGTTAATGACAGCTAATGTGGATCCACATTAAAAACAAGCTCATCTATAATTATTCCGCAGTATGTAAGCCTAAATGCATTTTTGATAAACACAGGGTAATTCTTCTCCAGCAGCAGATTTTTATATCACTTTATAGACAGCATGTTCGAATGAAGCATAGCCGCATGCTCAGCAAAAAAAATTAGCAACTGCAGAAACAAGGTTGCAACCAATAAATAAAATAATTACATTTAACAGCAACATTTCACTCTTACTGTATTTGGAGATGGATGTAAAGAAATGCTTTTTCACATGATGTATGAATCCTGATAGAGTTTGTGTCGGCTTTGCTCACTTGAATTCCCAAGAGCCCAAGTGGCACATTCCAAAAACACTGACTTTAAGTATCTTTCAGTCAGAAGTAGGTGGTCCTTCCCTATGCCAGCACTCTGAGATTCTACAGGACTGTTTTATGACACTGCATAGCAAAAGCTTTTTTCCATCCTTTGCAGGGCTTTTATTTTGCCCATACTGGACTTTTCTGCTTATGACAACAGCACTTTTTCAAGATTTTTTCTGTTATTGAAATATTGGCAGATATTATCTAAAACACTTCCTGTTTTTGCATCTGTAGTAAAGTTTTTAGAGTGTTCTTTTTGCATGCATGATAATGTGGACATAAGTTAATTAAATCTCTTCCAGTTCCCAGTTGTGGGATACTAACCCTCAACACTCTCAGTGCATCGCATGTCCTACACAGTGAGTTTGAGCTGCTTCCGTCTGGCAGAAGATTTAGAGTTCCTCACTGCAGACTGAACCGACTTAAAAACTCATTTGTTCCCACGGCTGTTAAACTCGTAAATAAGAACAGATAAGACCTGAGCTGTTGACACAGACTAGCACTGGATATATGCCCCTCCCAAATCCTTGACCCTATGGTTGGTAGTTATGCATCGGCACTTTCAGGCGCTGTGTGCATTGCATTGTGCACAGCCCCCTTTTTGTATGTATGTGTGTACATGGAAGTACATGTATGCACGTATGTATGTTTATGTGTGTATTTTAGGATGTTTTTATTGTTATTTTATTTTATAATTATTGATCTTCTTATATCTTGTTTTATATTGTGAATTCGTGTTGTGGCTGCAGCATGGGGAATGACCCAGAACAAATTTCTTTCTTTGAAAGACAATAAAGCGAATCTTGAATCTTGAT
>JAVQJG010112838.1:0-10059 GCA_036024015.1 Craterocephalus amniculus | reverse complement strand
TGTTTGTGATTGGTTTGGAGGACGTTACGATTTAGTATCAAGCCACAAGATAGGATTTAATGAAAAAAGAAGTGTGTTTTCTCTATCGAACTTTATATCGACCCTCTTTTTTTTCCTATTTTCGATATATATCGTTATCGAATTATCGCCCAGCTCTACATGTAAGTGAACAGATTTGTGCATGCTTGCGTGCACACTCCTTTGCTTGTGTGAAATTGGGAGATATTGGTCTGAATATATAAGAGGATTCAGTGGTGTGGTGTTGAATTTTCATTTCTTTTTCTGCAGAAAGAGGAACTGAAATCAGAACGAAGACAGGGGAAGTTTGTCTTTTTGTTCAAAGTTGCAAAGTTTCTTCTGTAGCAAACAGATATGCTGTTGGTGAAACAGTGAATGATGTATGGAGCTCTCAGTCGTTATAAGCCTCCTCCACCACTTCTTCCCATTACTTGTCTTTTCCACTGTTCTGGATCCTGTGTTCTTGTTAGCAGGTCGTTCAGAGTAGGACTACAGGGAGGAGAAGAAGGGTATATTCCAGACCCTCCAATGGTACAACACATTCTGTTAACTACCCCCTACTTCTTTTCTGTCTTTCCCTTTCTCTCCACATCCATTCTTCCTTTTCTCATCTCCCAGGCAGCAAAAATTACTTGTCCCCTTGCAAGGGCGCATCATCAATCCCATGATTCATTGCGTGTTGCCAGTGCAATGGCAGCTGGTGTGATTGAATCCAGGGGGCGCGCGCGTTTGTGTCTCTGCTCGGACACAATCCCATGTGTGTGAGAGATGACTTCTAAATGAAAGGTTTATTTTTTCAACCTCTTAAAAGCACTGTATTTGCTTGCCCTCCACCTCTTGCTTGCCCTCCCTCCGTCTCTCTCTGTGTCTCGCCGTGACACCCACGCCTGTCACGGATGGAGTGGTGTTTGTTTGACCCTCTCTCCCTTGTTTTTCTTTATGTTTTGCTGTTTATCAACCCGCTGAATACTAAATGCTAATGCTGCCATAAATTTTGTACTTTGGTGTTTGGGGGATGCTCATAATGTGCAATACAATCAGAGAAAATGGAAGGACTCTTGCTCTCTGTTAATTCACCATTGGCTTATGTGGTTCTTTTTTTTCCCCTCTTCATCTCTATTACTGTTGTTCGTCCTCTGGAATACAATTTCTTCAGTCCTACATTTTCAGTAACATTTTAAAATCTAGTCTTTGCTGTTTTGGTTTGAGCTTCTGCCTTTTCCTGATGTTCAACGTGACATGAACCTTTGATTAATGTTAGGGTCAGACTAATTGGTTCAGTGTAGTTTGACCTTAAAGCTGAACCCAGTGACTTCTGTCTTTTATTGTGCTTCCAACCCTTTATGCTTGTATATTTGAAAGGAATAGATTAAAATGCATCCTTTCTTGTTCAGTACCATTTGGAAAGAAAAAGTACTATTTGTTGATGATGCGGTTAAGTCCTGCAGTTCCAGATGCAGTCATAATATGTGGGGTGAAGTGGCACATTGACATTTTCCTTAAAAACTCTTGTTTATTGTACTCTCAATTTTTCCTCACAGCAGTATTGCTTCACCAGTAGCTGTGATGTTTGTAAATCTAGACTGGAATCATGATACTGAACCCGCTGTTGAGATCTTATTGGCTACAGGTACATGTTTTGTTTATTCAGAATTAATTAGTCAGATGACTAATTCTGACTAAAAGTATTCTCCTTCGCATTCACATAGAAATAGTAATTCCACATGGAAGTTTACATAGAAAACATGTTTAATCACTTTATTTAATTCCACTTAATAGGGATTGATATGAGCCAAATTTCATATCTCAATCATTTTTTTCTTAATCACGATATACGATATATATCGCAATATATATATATATATATATATATTTGGTCAGTTCAAATTTACAATCTTGAGTGCTGAATGCACTTTTTTAAGGGTCAGAAGCACAAACTGTATGCATAAAAATAATTGACTGAAATTAAAGTAGATGTGCATTAAAATTATAAAAATAACTGTCAATGACCAGAAAAAGGATACAGTGGTGCAAAATGCTTAAAAAATAAATATTTTAAAAACAGGCTAACTCGATACAAACGATATGCCCTCATTCCCACATTCTCGTATGTAAAAATGCTATTTGAAAATCTCAAAATATTGCCCACCTCTACCACTTAACATCTAGGGGTAGGGAAAGGTTCTGATTAGTTACACACATCTGATTAAAATCAACTGAAAGTATACAAACCCAGTTCCTGCTTCTTTTCTTTTCAGCTACACCTTTCCTGAAGGTGTCAAATCTACAGATTTTATGTAAAAAATCCTGGGGTGTTGTCAGAGCTTAAAGGGTTTTCTTTGAAATGGCGACTGGATCTTATGACTGTTTCTTTTAAGTCCTCCCACCTGTGCGCTGCCATTGTTTTTGCCTATTTATTCTTTACCCAATTTCTGTTGTCCAAAAACCTCTAAGATGCACAAATAAGAAGAAACACAAAGAAATGCAGACAGAGGAGGCCACCTCTGCAGATTAATGCACTACCACACATTTCTTGTGGGTCATGCACAATTTAGAGGGATTATTTTATTATTACTATGTTGTTTTTGCTTGTTTTGTTTTTTTTTTCTTAAAAATATTATACTGAACTACTTATTCCTCCAACAATGCTAAATCAATTAAAGTATAACCTGTGCTATTATTTTTTCTTGAGAAGTCGCGAATCTAAGGATTAACCTTTGATCGTTGATACTGGTTTCTCACTTTTAGGTTTAGAACTGACACTCGGTTGCCTCTGACTGTATGTGATGAGGTCATTAGTGTCAACCGAGCTGCTGATTGGACCGATAAGTGTTTAACTCAGGTTCATGCCCTGGTGATGTCATCCCTTCATCACTGTATCGATTGCTGCTGCTGTTTTGCTGCCTGGCTGACCATTTCTAATAAGAGTGAAGTGAATATCTGGCAGTGATTGTGAATTAGTCAGTTTGCATGAGTATTTGTTTATGCCTAAAAACACAGAGATAACTACTGCAAGGCAGAAAGAGCCAAATTGTCATAGATATCTCTGTCTCGTGTAGGTGTGTCCATATGAATACCAAACACATGCACACACACTCACAGACAACACACGTAGGAGAAGTGAGGCTCAGCCAGGGCTATGACCAGTCGATAGGTAATCAGCTTGGCAAGTACGTAACAGTAGTAATTCCCTCCTACCCACTACTCTGCCTTCTGTGGGAATTAGGGAGGTCCTGTCAGATATAATAGCAAATTGGAATCTTCACACACAAAAAGTGCAACACACACACACACAGATGCGCTCACATTTGTACAACGCACACATATTGGCAGAAAGGCATTGGTGCAGGGTTAGATGAGCCACAAAGGACTCGGTGGAAATTAAAATGTTTTCGATATGCATGAATATACACAACTGGCAACATAAACAAACACATAAAAAGGAAGATTTTGCACATTTAGTTGTGCAAGGGGCTTGACATTTATGTGGACAGGAAACAATTTCCTAAAAGGTCTGGATTGAAAAATGGATTAAAGCGACAGCACAACACCTTATGTTTGTTCCAGAAGTCGTTCAAGTGGCACCTAAAGTAATGAAATAAGTAGCTGTGTTGAACTGGGAACAGCAGATCAAAGGCTAACTCCAGTGGATAAAGTTGATGAAGTATTAATGCACATGCTGCTTTTAAGGTCACCACTCATCTGTAGATGTTCATCTGTCGCTCGACCACTGATGCTACCTTTTTGTTCTTCTCTCTTGTCTCTTTTCCAACTTTTTGTCCACCTCTTCTTTTGCTCGGCTAGGGTGTTTTAGTGACACCAAGCACAACTTAAAACAGACTGCTTGTCAGCGTGTTGAATGGGTCAGACGAGGGAAGATTGAGGGAGGAATTGGGGAGTAAAGGAGGAAAAGTTCATAATGTTTTCTGAATCAAAAGCTCCAGCATCTTAGCATGGACAGAGCTCGTCTCAGACCCATCTCAGATGGTTTGCTGAAAGGAGGAACACAGTGGACAATCAGTGTCTTTGTAGATGCAGAAGAGATCATGCTAAGACTCACATCGATCTTGTTTCCTGGCTTCTACACTACATGGGCAGAGAACCAAAATTACAATCACTGGTATCTTGAAGTAGGGCTGGGCAATAAATCGATTTTATCGATAAATCGAATATGCTATTAATGAGGATTTATTTTTTTTGGCTAAGAAAATATTTTGTCGACGTTGCCTTCCCTCACCTGTACAACTGTATGCGTGAAAAGTTATATTTTCATTGTTTACAGTGGCAGGGCCTGCCAGCTTGTTTTACAAGTTTGTTTCACAACTTAAAATATCTACACATTGAATTTAGGTCAACTTTCTGAATGAGTGATTGAAATAAAAGCATGTTTTCCCATAAAATCTAATATATGTGATCTGTTTTAAAGAAAAAGACAGGAAGATTAAAGAAAATCGATTAAAATTGGATTTGGTTTTAAAAAATCTGAGATTTAATTTTTTGACCATATCGCCCAGCCCTAATGGTGACAAATATTAATTATATATCAGACAGTTCATTCTGCAGGATCCTCTAAATATAAGACTTGAAAACATTATTCATAAATAAGGAGGATTAATGTGGATTTATGCATCAATATGTTTAATAATTAGGGTGTTAAATTTACATTTATCTCTAAATTAATGGTTTGATTTTGACAGCCATTCTAAAATTCTCAAATTTATTTGATAAATAGATGTTCTATGTTTTTTACAATTATCTGAAAAACCCTTGAAAATATCTCATGACCCACATGAGGTTCCTGACCCAAAGCTTGGTAACCATTGCTCTAAACCACATATTTAGTCACGTTACAATATTTTGTCTCCTACATAGTCCACTCTTTCCCCTTTAAGATTTGCAAACTTATCACAGGTATTCAATTCTATTCAGGGACAGAAGCTTTTTATTTGGTTCAGGTCCAATTATTCTGATTCATTTGGAAGGTGAAGATCATTTAAGTGTTTTAAACTAAGAAAAAACAGGCCTGAAACCTTTTTTCCCAATGATGGGGTCATGTTAAGATGTTAAATAGATGATTCTTCCTAAAAATGCTGCCAAAAAGCTGGGACCATATCTTTTGTTTTTTTAACTATTACAGTATCATGACAAATCAAGATTTCCCAGGACCCAAAAACAGATTTACCATAAATGTCGTGAGGAAGAGGATGGCCAACCATGTCAGCCCAAGAGTAAAGTAGGAGACCTCAAAGCGAAAGATGCATCTCTGGAAATAACAAGGCACCAGGTAGGGCTGTCCGGATAACACTTTGTCACTGCTGATACCGATACAGAGGGTTGCGTATCGGCTGATACCCGATACTTACATTTTGTTATGAGCAAAATATTGTGTCAAACCTCACCTCGAAACCTTAAGGTGTAACTGATAAAGTCCACAACAGGAAGTGCGAGAAAAACTGTCTCATTAATTATTAACCAATGAGTTAATTTAAAATAAATCTAAAGACTTTGTGTAACACACGGCACATTCACAGAAGAAGAAGTAAGAAAACACAACCTGAGTAAACTTAGCAGAAAATGAACAAGGGAGAACAATGAACAGGGCGTACCAAGCGTGCTGGTCAGGTAAAAGGGCTGGATAGAAAATCTTGATCACCTGGTATCTGCAACAGTATCGGTATATTTCAGTGCAACCGATACTCCCCAATCTGTGTTTTTTTGTTGGTATCGGCACCGATACCCGATGCTGGTATATGATCGGGACAGCCCTAGCACCAGTGTATCCATTACTTCCAGTGGATACATTCCTGCTAAAGCACATCTCATTATGATTTCTGAGAACGACAAAGCTGCAGTCTGGCAGAGAGTAAAACCAATTTTCAGCTTTGCCTAACACCTCGTCCACTCACGGTTAGAGAAAGGCCCAGAGAAGCAGCAAGCAGCAAGCCACACCGGCTGCTAGACATGGAGGAGGATCAGTGATGATCTGGGGGCTTCAGCAGGACTGGAACCGGACTTGAATTAATTCCAGACTGGGGAATTTCAGTCTTATAGCCGTTACAGAATAATTAAACTACCAATAAAATTAAACTAAGATACAAAAATATATAATAAACCGTCTTCAAAGATATATGACACAGATAGAAATACATTTATATCAAAAAATATATTTTTGGATACATATACATATACATACGCACATGCAAGAATATATAAACACATACCAATGGCTGTAGAAGAAACATACATATAACATACAATTTACAAAAACGGATTTTTGAATGTTTTTGTGTATAAACTTAATATTTATTTTGTTTAAAAGTGAACTGGGGATTTATTTTACCATGTTCTACAAATAATCAATTCCTTTTTAGTGATGCTCTAAAGAAATAACATCTTATTTGGGAATTAAGATAGAAATTGTCAATAGTTCACAAAGCTGTTTATAAATATGTACACCTACAGAAGATAAAACCAGAGAAACTGGTTGTATTAGAGCAGTTTCTTGTTTATTTGTTTATTTATTTGTTTATTTATTGTGTATTTCTTGAGTTTTTACTTGGATTGCATGTGAAACACACATAGCAACACATGGAGGAGATATGGTTCATATATGAATATCATCACTCTGACTCTCATGTAATTGGTGAGTAAAACTCCACTTTTCCAGACTTTAAGTTCAAGTTTAACTTTCTGGGTTCCTGGGAAATAGAGCTAGGCTAAACTATGATCTGTGTGAGCTGAACACTGTCTCTGGGTGTCTGATGGCCGATGAACAGAAGTAATGGCATGCAAGGATCCAATTCCAGGTAGACCAGGCAAATCTGCAAAAACAGAAATGTTAGAAGAAAAATTTTCAAATTACCAAATAAAATAAAACTGCATCAGTGTATCAACACAATGCCAAGGAGGAAAGACATTAGCAATGATCTTAGATCATCTTCAACAATAGTTTCAGCTTTTTGTTGTTTTAAAGATGATTAATAATGTTTTCATCCATAAAATTTGTCTTTTATGCTTAGTTTAGGAATATTTAGTCCCTATTATTATCTGGATTTGATAATCCTGAGAAGAATCAATCTGGATCGTAGTAATTCTATCTGAAATTGCTTTAAACAACCTTGATAAAAGTAGGACGGATTATGTGATCCTCCATGGTTTTAACTGTGATTCCCAAATCCATATAACTTTTACCAGGATTAAAGCTTTTGCACAACTGGGCCCTGGAATTAAAAACCAGGGGATTGTTGCCCTTATTCTAACTTTTAGAGATGAGACCCTCCATCAAAAAATCGAAATGAGCTAATAATAAAGGTAAAATGTCTCATTTTCAACGTCTAATTTGCTTTTAATGTTCTGTTGGGAATAAAGTACGGTTTATAAGATTTGCAAATAACTGCTATTTGTTTTTATTTACATTTTACATCCTAATCGGAGGTATATATCTTAGATGTCTCTTTTTTATTGCCATGAATATTTACAAATGTGATCCATCAGCCTGCAGCATGTATTTCTATTCTCCATCTTAGGAAACTTTAAAAACAAAAAAATCTCTGTGATATCAAAAAAATCAAGATGCTGCAACAAATTTAGAAGCCTGAAGAAAAATAAGATGTAATTGTCATTATTCATCCCAGGTGGTTTAGCAGCATTTAGAGTAGAAACAAGCAGAATAAAAATCAAGAGAGAATTTTTTTTGGGGGATTTTCTCTCTTCTTTTGAACAAGGAAAATACAAAGAAATGCTTTTTAACAAGTAGTTCAAATTAAAGTTCACAATGATGTAATGACAGTGAAATGGTCACAATTTGAAACAGTGATGGGAAAACAAACACTTTATTTTGGTATTACATGAGATGATTCAGGCAGGATTATTTAATCCATTCTAAATTAATTCTTTAATCAATTCATGATAATCACTGAAAGATTTGCTCTATCAAATGGTAAAGCAGGAGACAGAACATTAATATGATAAAGGTTTCTTTGATTCAGTCTGGGTCTAATAACTAAAAAGTAAATTACTTTATGGATTTGTCTTCTTCTTATTCTTCTTTGAACTTTATGTTGGTTAGCATGCAGTGCATTACCACCAACAACTGATTTGAAGTGTGGATGAGAAAGGCACTCGACTATGCCTTAAAAAAGCATAAAACAAACAAAAAAATTTAAATCCTTTCAAATAACCCTTTGTTTCTTAAAAACTGAAGCAACATCTTCATACCACCACTCACAGTGTTCTGTAGTAACAGCTTTTCACTAAACCCAGATTTTGATTAGACTTAAACAGATCAAATTCATATAACCTAAAACAAATGCTTCATTACTTACAAAATTTAAGACAACAAGTTACCTTAGTTTTTTTTAGTAGATTGAACTTATCTGGGTTTACAGTGCATGAGACCAGACCATTTTCACATTGTAAAGGCTCTGGATCATTTCTCTCCTTTCTTCACTATATTTCCTACAACCAAAACATGTGCAACCTTCTCCTGAACCCAACAGTGATCACAATTAGTTGCATGCTCTCCAAATAAAACCCAAAGTAGTATTTTAACTTTAAACTTGTGTGCCAAACCTCAGCTGTGATGTTACTGTTTCTTCTCTCCTGTTGCTCCTTGAACTCATTTCTCCAGTGTTTTTAATGCATTAAAACCACCATCCTGTCCATCCGTCCTTCCACAGATTCAGTCACTGTTGTTTCATCTTCTGTTCTATCATATTCTTACCTCACCTTTGCTAAAATTAATATCCATGTCTTGAATATCAGCTGTTTCCAGCTCTGCTGTTTTGTCTGCCATCTCCTTCCATATATGTTAACCCTATCATGTGAATCCGATATAATGACAGCATAATTTCCAAAATGATGCAGTATGGTCTGCTCTCTGAATGATTATGACATCATTTTTTTAATGATGAACTAGAGTCTGAGCAAATTATTGATTTCAGCGTTACTCACACTGTACTGCCAGCAATAATCTCACAATTTCCGCTGTGTGAATTGATTTTGGAGCCACAATTAAACCTATTCCGTTATCTTTGTTTTGATGCATTCGTATATGTTTGACATAGTGTACTGTTTGTGGGTTCAAAATAATTCCTTTATCTTTTATCTTTATTATGTTTCTCAAGAAACTTAAAATCCGCATCTGCTTGTGGAAACTTCCATGGTTCATTTTGTGGACTCAACCACTAATGAACAAGATACTTCAACGAATCACTGTTGGAAAGCCATTGGTTTGACAGGCTTGTGTGAAGATCATTGACTGCAAAATGAATAAATATAAAATAAAAAAAATAAAAATGTAAAAATGCTGCTAGAATACAGTAAATGTTGTTCTCCTCCATCACTTCAGTTTTTTTTTCTTTTTTTTTTTTGATTGATTGATTTCTGAACCCAATATCATGCAAAAGTACAAACTTACTTCCAGCATGGTCCTTGGTGTTAAAACAGTAAAAGGAGCAAGAATGCAACCCTCAAAAACAAATCACACATAAAAACAATTAACAAAACCAACAATAAAACCATCTGAGGCTGTTTTTATTTTTTATTACTTTTACTCTTCAGATGTGCTCCAGTTTGTTGAGAAAAAAATCTATACAATATGCAATAATTAATTGTTCCTAATTAAAATGAGTCCATTTTTTTATCCTGATTTTCAGCCTGTCCTGAACGGTTGCGCCCTCTCCTGGCATATAACAGAAGTAGCAAAGACATGGTCATTAGTTTGCAGTACAATTATTGCGTTGATTTTTTCCATAACAAACTGGAGCACATCTGAGTTATGGTAAGAAAAGAATAAGCGCATTTAAGCGTTGGAGGAGAACATTTATTGTTTGGTAGGGGTATAAATCACTGGCAAAAAATGGCATTTGCCGTACCAGTATAAACCACTGTGGAAAATGGAATTTGCCGTTTTGTACCGGTATAAACCGTACCGTACCGTACCGTCCTCTTCCGCTTATCCGGGGTCGGGTCGCGGGGGCAGCAGCCTAAGCAGGGAAGCCCAGACTTCCCTCTCCACGGCCACATCAGCCAACTCATCCG
>JAVQJG010112836.1:0-11259 GCA_036024015.1 Craterocephalus amniculus | reverse complement strand
TTAGGACTCAGCAACACATTGACTATGGAGGATGTCCTTTTTTATTTGACTTAAACATGGCACTTGGGAAATATATACATGCTGTGTTGAAATTTGTATTTCCTTGTTGTTTATTTAGTTTTCTGTTTGCCCCCTCCCCAGTTTTAGATACTTTCAATTGCAATTAATTCAAGTGTGTGCGCGTGTATAATTATTACTATATGCATTTTAAATTCACAGATATAGCACATGTAATGAATTACTCCAGATGATGGTTGTGCTTTATTTTTACTTTGTAATGAAATGAGTTTTTTAAAGAAACATATTTAATTTAATGCTTTCTCCTTCTGTTGTGTAAATGCAGAATCTTTATCCAGTGAGATGTCATCATGTTTTGATATAATCAACCCCATTAGACAGAGCTCAGTGGCTGAATTTATCACATGCAACTGCTTTCACTAAATTATAGTTTTGGCTTAAAATGGCACATCATGTTTTCAAAATCTTTGAAATAAAAGTGATTTTATGCATATATTTTGAATAGATTTTTGGGGACTGTTCAGCCATGCGCAGCATCCTGTTTTACACTCATTGTATCATGACGTGTCCGCATTGGAAAATTGGCATTTAGCTCCCATTTATTTATTCTGCTGTGGTGTCATTTTACTTGTGATTATGCACCTGAAACCTCTGAAAAGCCTACGTCGTGTACTGCTCACATGTACGATCACTGAACTGAACTGAATGACAGCCATACCTGTATAAACATCAGTTTAATCTGGTTTGTAGGGCTGCAGTCAACATAACTGCAACTGTGTTTACTGTTGATTACTTTGCAAAATTTTGGTCTAAATGGAATTTTAGAATGTAAATACTCCTGTACATAGCAGCTAATGGACATTGAAAATACTTAGACTGCTTTCCCTTGCCCTCCCCCCTTGAAGCTGATATTTTTGTTTTATACAATATTTCTGAGTTGTTTCAAAAAGCAAAAATTGCAGGAACATGAAAAAAAAATGTTTGTACCCGTATCAAGGACATTGTCTCTGGTTACATGTAAATAGTTGTATCTCAAGTTGAAAAAAAAAGGAAAAAATTGCTACTTTCAGTACACTCTGTGTGTTTTTTTTTTAAAATTCCAATATCCTTTAAAGATGGACCTTTATTTTTTAAAGTATTAAGATCTTTTGGAAACAAACGCTACACCACTGAGAAGTAAGAGAAAGTTATTTTTGGTATTTGAGTGGAACCCGTTTTCCAACTTGCAGCTTGTGTTTGACAGTTTACATCTGCAGCCCTGACTTCCTCCTCATCCCTGACAAAGTGCCGGGGATAGAGTAGGAGTCCAGATAGTGGTCGGTGTATTTAGCAGCACTCAGCTGTGGCAGTTATGGACACTACCCCTCAGTTTGACTGACTGATACATAATGGAAACAAAAGACTTGTCACGGTCGTGAGCTGAGAGTCAAACATGCAAACAGCTCAGGGATCGAAGGGAATTTCTGGCAACAAAGAAGTGACCAGTGACGGCTTGGTTAGCGGCGATGCAACAAGCAGGCAGCCTTTAAACCCAACACATCAGAAATGGACAAAGACTACAGAATATTGGCGTTGTAGCCCGTGCACAGATGGCGTGTAATTATGCCTTTATGTCTTGCTGCACAACATGCAAATACATGATTACACTGGTCGTGGAGCAGATTAAAATTCCAAAGAGCAGGAATCTTGAATATAGATGACTGGCACCTCTGCTTTCGTCTGCCTTCAATATATTATACGTGTCAGTTCTTCAGTTGTGGGAAGTCAAAGGCAGAGAAAATCAATGTGGCAAGGAAGTGGATAAGTAAATGCAAAAGAAAAAGCATAGCACTACCAATAGTTTAACAAGATTGGGAGGATGTCCTCTGCCGTTGCAGAATGTGAGGGGAGGGAAGAGCAGGGGGAGAGGAGGATGAAGAGCAGAGGGGGATTAACGGTCCCCACCTGCCAATCACAAGTCTCTCATTGAAGCTGTGTGTCCTAAGGCGGAGAACTACAACAGATTTTTGCAGCTTCCCAGCACTCATCCTTTGATCTCCATTCGTCTCTGGCTGATTTTTTTTTCTTATGGCCTGACACTTGTCTTTCCAGGCTTACCTCTCCCGTGCACACATGCGCTATTTTTTCATAAACCATCGCCTTTCGTTC
This sequence comes from Craterocephalus amniculus, assembly GCA_036024015.1. Taxonomy (NCBI): domain Eukaryota; kingdom Metazoa; phylum Chordata; class Actinopteri; order Atheriniformes; family Atherinidae; genus Craterocephalus; species Craterocephalus amniculus. Next base: position 9,093 of record JAVQJG010112836.1, on the reverse strand, counting down.
TGCGGTGCTTCTTGCTGCAGACGAATTACCTCTGCAGCAACGATCTTTCTGAAGTCAAATGACTGTTTTCTCACACATAATCAAACAGGGTTTTGAAAGAATAGATGGTTTTGTCATCCTGGTAAAAACGCAAGGCCTTTAATGCCACTAGGTGGAGTGAGTACTCAAGCCTGTGACTGCAGTTCCTGAATGGTACGCTCCACACGTTTGTTCTCATCAGCATTGTTGCCTACTGATTTCCCCTCAAGCTTTAAGCACTCCGATGACTTCAGAGAGATAAAAGCAGTTGTCTCACTGATGCAGTCATATGCTCACAGTCACACATGGCCTGAAGTGTGGTAAAACATTCATGAGGCGACTCAATAGCTGCTTTGCTGACCATTAGTACTGTTATATCCTGAAATCATGTCATCACATAAAGGAAACATACCCGACTGTGTACTGACACATGATGCGCGCAGGCTTCAATCTGTGCAGCTCTGAGAGCTTTTCAGGGCAGGTATGAGGTTTTCTGCCTTTAGGGATGTTAAAATCTGGATCACAGTAATTTGGGATGTGTTGAAATTGATTATGTTCTTCAATAATGCATGTCCCACTCTTCTCTATTAAAAGATAAACTGAGGACAAACTGATTCTGCATTTTAACTTTTCCTGCAGAGGAAAATGCTGTAATGTTGTCATTTAGTTGTAATTAAAAGATAAGTTTGACAGTATGTCTAATTTTTTCCATGAGTGGATGGAAAAGTTGGATCAACTTGTTTGGTTGTCGTCCTATGAAAAGGAAGGATAGTTAGGTTTCCAGTAAGAGAGAGACACATATGAGTAATAAATGAAACAAAACAAAGCGTTTTAGTTTTTGTTTGCTTACAAAGCACTTTGTCGGGTGTGACTGATCATTTTTATTTTAAACTTACAAGCTGGTTACTGATGTTTCACTTTCTGCTTTTAAAAATCACTGTCAAAAACTCAATACAGCATGAATTTGGCATGAGCCCCAAGCCCATTTGCTTCCACAGGAGATAAAAATTTAAAACTAAGTTCCCAGTGCTGTAATTTTCTCCATCTTGGCGCCCGAGTTGCATGCAGATGTTGCTCAAACATGATGAAACATTTGTTTGAACTATCATGTTGCAGGTTGCAGTGAGTTGGCGTGTCACAATTCTCACATTATTCGTTTTGCATAATCATCATAATCTGCTGTTGCTTTTTCAAAACAGCTGATGGAAACTGAGTAATTTCATGTATCTACATGAGTCGTTTTGTTGTCCAGCACTTATCCTCAATAAATAGATATTGCACCTCCAGAGTTCATTCTCCAAAATGTGACAAAAATGCAGAGGTCCTAGACTGGTTTCCATATCATCACAGGATAACACAGACAAACAACACACCCATGCTCAGAACCTCAGACAGTTTAGAATAGTTCGTAACCTAACATCTATGGTTTTAGGCTGTGGTATGAACCCAGCACAGGTGCAGAAAGAGGATGAAGAGGTTGTGGCCGAGTTTCAAACTGGAAACTTCCTCCATGTGAAGCAAAAATGCTAAAAACACCCTCCAATGGGATATGAATCACATTAAAATTTTATATGCTCATTCTTAAATGGGGAAAGAAAATGAGCAAAATGAATAAAAATATTAGTCATAATGAATTACATAGCAATTAATTTACCATATTTCCATTATTATGGCAACCCCAAGTGTATTTGTGGCTGATAATAAATAAAACGGCTTAAAATTAGAGCTAAATATTCAGTTTTCATTTCTTTTTGAGACAAAACACATTTTCTCTCTGTCTGTTTTTCAACCATTGCATTAATATTTAAAATAATATTTTTTTATATCATAACAAGTAAATAATAATTTTTCTTTTATTGTTTTAGGTATTTTAAATTTCAATCCTGTGTGTATATTCATTTAGGAGATGATGATGTCATAAAGATAAACAAAAGTAGATTGTAGAAAAGTGTATTGTGTTCATCTTTAAAATACAGGTGAAAAAGTAAAGAATTAATACTGGCATTAGCAATCATTTCAATAAAAACACTGATATATATTTAAAACTGATATGCATATTATTCCTCATGCATGATCTTTCCTAATGGGATGCTATCAAAACAGCTAATTAGTTTATTTGATGGCTGATATGTAACATGGACAGATATAGAGAGAACTTCTCAGAGAGTCTTTCATACAAATGACAAAGAATTAGGAGATTGTCTAATCTAAAGTGCAAAATATGATAAAAATATTTTGAGAATTTGAAAGAATCTCTGAGTGCATAGAGCGCAGCTGAGCACCAAATACCCTTGTGGGTAGCATCCAATAGCTATCAGAGTTATATTAGAGCTAAGTAGACTGGTAATATTTCCTGATGTTTTATCTACTGCTTAGGCACTTCCAACAGGGTGTCTGAGCCTATTGTATTTAAAAAAAAAAAATAATTGCTTTTTATACTTGAACTGTGCAGATCATGTTTTATATTGTCTATTTGTGTAAAAGACTGCAGATGGAAATGAACTTAATACACATTTTTCCACAAATGTTCAATATAACTGCACATGGCTCTTTAATAAAGGAATAATGAGAAATAATGATTAAAAACTAATAAATGATAAATAAATAAATGGGACATCTACTACATACAATACTACCACGACACAAAATGGGGGCATATAAGTTCAACTATTTTACTTTTGACATGATACAAGTTTTAATTGAAAAACATTCCAGGAAATTTGCTCATAAAGCTGCTTGAGAGAACACAGAGAATGAGCAAAGTGGTCATCAACTGGAATCTAAAATGTGCCTTTTTAGTCTCCACATCATCCCATATCTGTTGGCATTTTTGACAAATCCTGAAAATACAAATTTACATTCTTATTTTGATCAGTCTAGGTATTTATGTACAAACTTTAAAGCAGCACTTCAGAGTCCCTACAGAAAGACGTTATTGTCTTTAATTACCTCTGACACACCTCGTCTTTCTTTCCTTGCTCGCCTCGATCACCGTGAATTATCTGCCGACTGTGATATTGCTTTAATATGCTTCAATAAAAAGAAACAAATCTCAGAAAGCACATGAAGCAAAAGTGAACTGAGCATTTTATCTCAATATTACATGGAAATTCAATAACCCAATATTGAGCATCACGCTGTCAACAAAATGGGGAACTTTGTATCTGACAAAAAAGAAAAAAAAAGCCCTAGCTGATTTATGTGCAAACCTTGGATTATATCACTTTTGCTACAAATATATTACACAAACAGTTTGTCTGCCAGTGTTACCCCAGTCTGCTGTCACAGCACACTTTGCCTTGCAGCCTAAATGGATGTTCTCTGCATTGCCTGGTTTATTCTCATGAGCATACACGTTTGCAGGTCTACACACAATTAGCAAGGCATATGAAAAAATACACACAACCCTTTCAAATGCTTCACATAAAAGCTCGGAAAGATGCACAACAATGTGTGCATCACATTAAAAGTGGGAATACTCCATATTTGTACAATCAAATTCTAACAAAAAAAAAGAAAAAAAAAAGAAGCACATCTCTCTCTGCTCACACATGTGCAGGTATAGCGGCTCGTGTGTAATCTCAGCCCTTAAATCATTGAGTGGCAGGACAGAAAGAGTCTCCAGCCTATCTATATTCTTTGCTGTGCGTGACCTGCACTCTAACGGATGGGCTTTTTCCACAGGCAAGCCGATGAGGAGCAGAGCAGAGTGGTAGTATTATTACTCCACACCACCGCTGCTTCTTGCCATTCTCCACCTCCAGGCTCAGTCAACCTTATGTCCGTCTGTGCGACGGCTAGGTGGAACCTGATGTTGTGGTGGGCAGGCTTTCTTGTTGGTTTGTTCACGGCTGCCTATCTGTGCGTGTGCAGTAAAGTTGGAGACTGTGTGGGTACAGTACGTGTTTGTAGAAAAATCCTGCATTGAGTTGTAAAAATTCCCATTTTTTGTTTTTGACTTGATCAGTCTCGTAAATCTTACCCTTGATTCATATCTGAGCCCCCTAAGTTGCCCTCCTGTGTTTATAATAGACCTTTTCTGTCTGTAATTGAATCTAAAAATAGAGAAATGAGAAGTTGCAGCATAATTCCAGGCTTTCCTCTGTGGCAAATCATTTCTGTCAGCTGGGACTATTGTTTCTAGAAGTGCACTTCAGTAAATAAAGCGTCGCACTGTGCACTGAGCTCTAAAAAAACCCACTAAAGGTTCATTTGTGCAGTTCAACAAAAACAAGAGGTTCACTGCTGGAGTGATTTACTGAGACAGGTTTTCTACTTGCTTTGGATAAAAAGTGACTTTTTTTTCTAGATTCACTGTTTACTTTAAGACGCAGCCTGAACCAGCACATGGGGCAACGATACAAAGGTCTGTGTGTTCAGTGACAACACCTCAAAGAGAGCAAAGGTTAAAAGGTGTTGCAGTGACTTCAGTCAAGGTGTCTGCAATCATGTCACCTTAAATGGTGTAAAACCTTCAATTCACCTTAGCTGTGATTGTCTTGGCTTGTAATTTATGCTGACTGTGATCCACAGAGGTGTAGTCGGTTGTTTTTTTCCTGCTACTTCAAAGCACAGGGGTTAGTCTGCAGGTTTTTAAGCAAGGATCCATTTAAATACCATCAGCATTTTTAAAAGGTTTTGTTGTTGCTCTACCCAACAGTAGCACTTAATTCTCAGTGATCTCCCTCCTGCTGACGGATACAATATATATGTCAAATATATCATAAACCTCCCCAGAAGAAGACAGTGTAGTTGTTTATAGTAATTAAACACTATCACGCGCTGCACTTTTTTCTGTCTACATGAGTTCTTCCTCTCTAGCTTGTCTCTCTGGTCATGCTGCTTCTTCTCTTTCTCACTTTGCTTGGCTGGTTTTGTTGCTGCAGATGCAAGTGATTAACTGCCAGCGTGAGGCATGTGAGGGCAAGCCAACCCAACCAGCTGAGACCCCCATGGCTTCAGAAAAACCAAAAAACAAAAACAAAAGTCAAACCAAAACATCAGTGACACAAGCCTCTATGTAAATGTAGTATGAAGACCTTCCTCGTTCCACGTTTATGGCCGCTGTGATTCCTCCCTGAAGGCTGACGTTCAGCTTTGGAAAACCTTGATTATGCTGACAGACGACTGAGCGAAAGCGGTTGTCTTTGCTGAAGCTGTATTAGATGGCAAAGTTTAAGTTTACGTTACTACTTGTAATATTTCCTAAGTGCGATTATTATGACCAGACATCCTCACTAAGACAGAATGAAAGCCCACAAAGGTTCATACAGGCAGAGGAGAAGAATTAGTTGTGTTCGATAATGCTGCCCCGATTAGCTGATTCTTTCTGTGTGAGTAGCAACTAAAACAGACTGGAAAGACTCAGTATTTGCATTATCTTGCATAATTGAATCTCTGTGCAATTTGAAAGGCATTAATATTAATCCTTTCCTGTGGCAGGGTGCCCTGCAAGGCCGTCGCGCCTCGGGGGGAACACAAAAACAGACTGCAGAGAACAAGCGGGGATCCTCTCCTGCTTAAACCTTCAGCATCATTGCAGGGGTGGCTAAAATGTGCTTTCCAGGGTTTGACTTAAGAGGCCCCGAGAGCCCCTGCTTCACAGGGGGAGATAATAAAGCAGAACCTCACACCATCCTTCAAATCTTATGCATTGTTAGGTTGCACTCACACAATGTGCTGCTTTGCAACACAGGAAATCAGCAGCAAAACGATTACAGTGTGTCCTGAAATTTAGGTTAGGTTTTATTTCTAATTATAACCTGCAGTAGAGCCATTTCTTATGAACGTGCTTTGCTCCTGAAACACTGGAGTACTCTGCGTCATACTCTGCAAGTTCAAGCCTCCAAGAATATATTTTCTTTTCTTGAACTTTTTAGTTTTAGTGTTTTTATAAATAGTGTGCAATATGATAAAGAGGTATCAGGCTTGCTTGAAACAATTTTTCAAATGTTACTTTCCCTTTAAAGGAATACTTCACCCTCAGAATGATGTGCCTTCATTTTATACTCACCCTCATGCTGATTTACACTCTGAAACACTTTCTTGATATTTACATTGTAACCGGGGATGTGGGGAGGTTTAGTTTTGCGTCAGTTTGGTTACAATGATGTTGAACGGCGTCAGAGAAAAAGGGTCCATAAATGTCCAAAAAACTTCAATATTCCTCCATACTGCTCGTCCAATGTAATCCAAGTGTCCTGAGAATTTACTTGAAACAACATGATTTAGTATATTTTTAGAGCCCAAACCGTAGCATTTTGTACTTCCTGGATGCACTTGTGCGGCGGCTGCGGCGGCTGCCGATGCATCCAGCATCACAACTGATGCAAAATGAGAACCTCCCCACATCTCAGGCTGCATGATAAATATTAAAAAAGTGTTCCAGAGAGTTAATCAGCATGAGGGTGAGTAGAAACTGAAGGCACATCAGTCTGAGGGTGTAGTATTCCTTTAAGGCATCAGTAAATGTGTGTTAACAGCACTACATTTTCTTATAATTTACAGGTGAGGTGAAGCTGTCATAAAATTTTTATATAGACTTTTTAAGGACAAGAGGTCCCAGTTTCCTCCATTTTCTGCCCACTTTTGGAAAAAAAAAACAGTTTTAAAAGAGTGTAAAAACGGGTAAAACCATCTATCAGGCGATATTTCAAAGCATATAGCCAACTAATACATCACAGCTAGCAAACACATTCTGGATGAATCTGGGCTCCAGTCTGTACTTGTAGCTTAGTTATGACTGCTGGCAGGTATTATGTGTCCTAAAGCTCATGAAGTGGGGCAACATTATAGCCCAAAGATAAAATTAAATGTGGTCATAAGAAAATTACCTTGTTTTTTTTGGGCTGTCTGGGCCTTTGCTATTCAGAATGAGTCTGAAAGTTAGTGATTTTCTATGGACTAGAGTGCAATACGACTGAAGGCCACTGAAAAGGTGGTTAAAAAAATTATTTTTGCGTAAAGTGTTCTCTTCCCTAATAAACAACTGATTACTCTTTAAGCATAGTTTTACTGCTTGTAGGCTGCTGACGTCATTTGACTCGTTGAGGACTGCGGAGCTCCCCGGAGAATTACTGTAATCTTTTGGAGCTCTTTTTCTGTTTGCATTTGACAGCCCACTGTAATTATGAAAATATAGGCTAATAGCTGGCTAGTTGCACAATAGTGCTGTTTACTTCCTTCACATTTATGCTAATTAAAACTTAGACTTCAGTTTATATATTTTATTCTGAATTCACAAGGCTAATGTTAAAGACTGTTGTTCACACGTTGACAGTCATTTATTTGTTCAATGTACAGCAGAGGTATCAAGGAACACCGTGCAAATACTTTGTTACCTTAATTAAGCATAAACATTTTGGGAAATATAAACATATACCATTTTGACACCATATTGTTTTGACCTCTACAGAAGTCTTTTTAAACCCTAGTATCCATCAATGTGAATACTTTTGACTTCCCTGATGTTCAGTTACATCGGTTGTATGAATAAATGTCCATTTTGGACACTGATGGTTCCTTCTTGTGTTGTTTTCACACAGAATCTAGAGCTTAAACTGTTGCAAGAAATGCCTCTGGTAGGGAACCGCATTGGGATATGGATCCAACTAGTCCCTTGAGACCCAACACAAATCTCCTGGGATCAGATGATTGTCATACTGCTGTGGGTGGAAGCAGGTGGTCAAAAATAAACTGTGGCTCCTGTGGCTCTCACACATACTGCTATGTGTCACACTGCCAGTAACCACAGCCATGGTGTCCATGTTTCTGAGAAAAGGGTTGAAGTCTCACATCTCATTATTATTAATCATTATTATTAATATTATTAATGTGTCAAAGTCACAAAAACAATCAAATTGTTTTCAGGTGTGCGGGCAGCAGGGCAGAGTCAGAAATTCAGCCGGGAATAAGTCTGAAGTCAGAAATCAGTCCAGTGCACATTCAGTCTAGTCGGAGTTCCCGCAGTGGCACAGGGAAAATGGGCATGGTTCTCCAATGTTTATAGGAGCTAAAGCTCTAAAAAAGGCTTTGGACAATCGAAATGAATCCTTTAATCAATCTGGCTACAAGACCTTCATAGAGCACTGATACCTTGTTTTCCAGTTAATTTAAAGTAAATTCTCATTTTTTCCTTCCATTTTGTATACAGTAGCAGGATTAAATGAAGTATATTCAGAGACCAGTCCAGTGAAGGTGAGCCAATAAACATCCTGATTAACATTAACATGCCCATGAGTAAAGGTGCTAGTCAAGCTAACCCTGTTAGTGCATGCTAGTGCTAGCTTTAACTGATGAAAATTATAAAATTTCAAAATGGCACTCAAATGTAAGTTAATTTATGCCCATTTCTGCCCTTTAGTCTCAATTTACAGCTAGCGGCTAGCTTCTTAAGGTTATCGATTTGTCATTCACATGTCCCCATTATTATTACCTTACTTGTTAAAACCGCATCTGGCTACAGAATTCCAGATATTCATTTCCATAATGGCTGCTCCATTGTCAGTCATACAGTAGGCTATCTGTACATATGCCAGTTACAAATTTTCCCCCTGGTACCCATGTTAATAAAATTTAAATTACAAAAAAAAAAAAAAAGATCAGAGAGGGAAACTTTTATAATGGCCATCCTTCTGAACCTGGACAGATTTTGAGGCCCCCTAATTGAGACTCATTTGGCATCTGTCTTGTGTCCTGTCTCTTCTCTGTGCTCTCTCTTGCGGGTAAAATCCAGTCTGTTGTTGATTCTTGTCTTATCCCTGATAATGTCACTTTCTCTCCTTTTTCCTTGCTCCCTTTGTTAACTTCTTCTTGGGTTTCTTATCAGTCATGTGCTGTGTCCCAAATCACATACTTCCATACTTAATACTCAAAATTTTGAGTATACTACATCAAAATAAAAAAAAGTATGCATAGTACGCGAAAAATTAGTATGCAAAAGTACCCGGATTATGTACTCAAACCCGTTTAGATTTTAAGTATGTGACTGTGGACACTTACCGTACTTAAAACGAGCAGAAAGATGGCAGACAGGAGCGCCTTGAACGGATCAACTTTGAACAAATGAAGAACCAC
>JAVQJG010112830.1:0-27884 GCA_036024015.1 Craterocephalus amniculus | reverse complement strand
GGCTGCACGGTGGTGTAGTGGTTAGCACTGCGGCCTCACAGTGAGAAGGCTGCGGGTTCAAGTCCCAAGTTGGTCTGATTCTGGCTGAGGAGGGGTTTGACACCGTGGCCTTCCTGTGTGGAGTTTGCATGTTCTCCCCGTGTGTGCGTGGGTTCTCACCGGGTACTCCGGCTTCCTCCCACTGTCCAAAGGAGACAGTTAGGTTAACTGGACACTCTAAATTCTCCCTAGGAGTGAGTGTGAGTGGTTGTCTGTCTCTCCATGTCAGCCCTGCGACAGACTGGCGACCTGTCCAGGGTGTACCCCACCTCTCGCCCCTTGACAGCTGGGATAGGCTCCAGCACACCCGCGACCCACTTGGATTAAGCAGTTCAGAAAATGGATGGATGGATGGAACAAGCAATATGAATACTATACAACATAATTTCTATTAAAACACATCAGTAGTATTTATTTCATTAATAAATTTGAAACAACAGCCTTCTGATTTAAATTTGAACAGTAACCTTTTTCCATTGGTGGCTATTAATAAATTTAAATTTAAGAAACTATTTGTTATCCTTTTACTTATGAATGCTGACTGATGACAGCAGATTAGCGCAAGCTGATGGTCTGTGAAGTGTTGAGATGACATTTTTGTGAAATGGCGCTATGAATAGAGTATCAACAATACATGTGCCATGATGCTGGTGCCAAATTTGGCATGTGCATGAGAGCTTGAAACCAATATACAATTAATATAGGAATTAGTTTATTTCGCAATGAAATAAAAAGAAAGTATTCAGCCCCCCGACAAAAATTACAAAAACCAAAAACAAACTATGAATAAAGCACTTGTTTGAGTGTAGGCCCTGAAGATTGGGCTGAATATGCGACATGATTGGATTTGATTTCCTTACGAAATTTTAATATTGTTCTGTAAGCATGGCATGATGCAAATGCAGTTGTCTTCCAGGGAAGCAACTTGTTAAAGAGCCCTGATCAAGTCTGACTTTCTGATGAAACCGGTTACACCCAACATAGGGCTTGAACCCACAACCCTGAGAATTTCAATCTCTATTGAGCTAGCCAGAACTGGCTAAACAATTAAAACGTGAAGGTTTCAAGTCTGTCAGGAGTGGGATTTGTGCCCACATCTCCGCTGGGAGACAGAAATCAATGTTTTCAGGAAGGAAAGAACCCTTGAGAAATGGAAACCTAGTAATAAAATGCTGCAAAAAACAGATTTATAGATGGTTTGGAGTGTGTGAGTAACTCCTGACAACTGGGCTGAGTATGTGGTCGATTTGTTTCCCTTTGACATAGGTTCCCAAACTGGGGGGTGGGACCCCAAGGGGGGCAGACTTATGTCAGGGGGTGCGCAGCAAGGTAGAATAAAAGTCAGCTTTTGCACTGTTAGCAAAACATGGACAAATTTTTGAAAAATAACCCATTGATACCACGTCATGATACGTAATGATCAGTGGTGTGTAGCTAATGAAGAGAGAACATAGTGGATTTTATGTCTCAAAATATCAGACAGGATGGAGCCACTTTAGGATAGTAGATTTAGGAGGTTCATTGCTTTAGATATAAACTACTCACGTGTCATTTCAGACATTTTACTTAAGTTCAACTAAGTTGTATTTTCCAGAATTTGCTGTTTTAAAACACTACATATACTTCCTTTTGTCTCAAACATGTTACAGTTAACGAAACGCCAATAAAGTAAAAACTGTTTTGTTATGTTTCGGGGGATGGTGTTATTGTCAATGGAAGTAGGCCTACATTTGTGCAGGGAAAGTTCAGCAAGCACAAATGCATTGTGATTTTACCGGTTTAGTCTGTGAGAATGAACTGCATTCGTTTTCTAACCAGGTAGCAACTCTTAATGATTAAGTCCGACCGACTCAAAACTCTGCGCCCAACGTGGGGCTCGAACCCACGACCCTGAGATTAAGAGTCTCATGCTCTACCGACTGAGCTAGCCGGGCTACGACTTCCGACCACACTCACAAACACCACACCAATAAAACAGCATATACTACAGATGTGTCATATGAAACAGGTGTTTCATCTTTTGTATATGTATAGATGTACAGTATATGTAGGTCTATGTATAAATATTGTGTATGTGCATGCATCCGACTGGACTCGTGTGAAATGGAGGACCGCAACCATGTGGTCACATCTCTATGTGACTTCTTAAAGTTGTTTTTTTGGGGGGGTTTTTTGAGAAGAAAACTTGATTCAGCTCAATTCCATTCATTTGTGGCATATTTCACTAAATATCAGTGCGAAGAGAAACTACTTCAATCATTATGAATGAATAAAATGAAGCTCTTTTTGACTGAGTAATCACTGAGAGATTAAATCAGAAATGGATAAAATTAGAGGACTTCTGTCCAAACCTTTTTGATCCTGGCAGCATGAAAATAAAATGACTAATTTTCAAAGGATTTAACTTGAAGAGTAACAGAAAAATGTTGTGCCTAATTCTATGCATCTCACCTAAACAAAGGACGTCACGTAGAAATAAATCAGAGGATAGATCACATTTGATCCTGAGTCAATGTTTGACGAATTCACAAACTCTGCTACACAATGTTTAAAAGCCGGTAACTGATGCTTAAAATAGATGCTCATTTAATACATTCACATCAAATCACAAACAGGCGTATTTTGAAAATGTGATGTAGAAATTGCATCTTCCAGAACCTTATATCGAGATAAACATATTTCTTACTTTTATGTACGGACCTGTATTTATTTAAGGTAAGCCATTAACTGTCTATGCAACTTTACTTTTACATGTTTTACTGTATTTATCCATCTCAGCTTGACATTACACATCCTCCATCAAGAGCTAATCAGAAAACAGAATCCCCAAAGCAAGAAAAAAATTCAGTTCAGTCATAAGGATTTATTTTTTTATAGAATATTTTCACAGGGGCAAAAAAGTCTGTATAAATTAAACAAACCTATAAATCAGGTTACTATATGTTGCTGGTTAGCATGCTAAAATCATGTTCGACAGAATGAAGCATTTTATTACAAACTTGGAAACAATAAAACAGGAAGGAAGCATTGTTTTATAACAGATGAGTAAAAACAGGACAGTTGGTCTTCATTTTTCTGATTTATTTAGATAAAACTCTATTATTTATTGGTTTAATTCAGAAAAAAGACAAAAACACAAATTATCTCCCACTGTGAACTTATACATGTGAATTTAATGTAATACGGACAGAATTACAGTAGCTTAACAGCAATCAACGTGATGATTGCTTAATCTGAAGAGAGGATAATTATGGTCATGGCAAACAGAGAAGCAAGCCGGAGTCACGTAACATTTCTGTAAATAAAAAAAAGACAACAAATGTGTGTGTTGGTATGTATGGTGGGTAAACCCCTGGCTTTAAGCTGGGCCACACAACCTGCTGCAGAGTTAGCAAACATGAAGCTTGGTTTAACCGCTGTGGTCGGGTCTGGATCTGGTGTCGTCAGGAAACAGTCAAAAGTCACATTACTGCATCGGTTCAGTTGCGACGGGCTGGAGGGGACGTACAGGATGTAACGGGGGCATCCAAAGCCAGTCCTGCAGGTTTTACATGTTTCCCTGCTCCTACATGCCTAATTCAAATTAAATGGCTCTACCCAACAGGTTGTTGTCAGGTTCTCCACAATCGTGTTGACCCAGTAATCTGATTCAGGAAACACCCAAAACCTGCAGGACAGCAGTTTCTGCAGGAACGATGGGCTCTGCAGAAATCTGAACGCTGTGTGTGTGTTTGCTGGCTCCTCTTCACAACACCATCCCTCCTCCCATGATCTCCATCCTCTGTGGAAAACAAAGAAACACAAACACTTTCACTTAAAAATGTAAACACATGTTAAAATTACAGTAAATATTCCATCAACTACTGACCTATACAACTGAACTTTTCCTGATCTTAACTTAGATTTTTCTGAATTCATTCATACATCAGCCCAGCTTTAAGACCACTAACAGAGTAAAATATACTGATCGCCTACATGTAGGGGAATGATGGGAAACCCTGGGTGTGGCATAAATCTGACTCATAGAGATGATAACTTTACATGAAATTTTGTTTTCAGTTTTAATACTGTATCACTGAGGAGCTGCTACTTCCTGGCTGGTACGCAAAAATCCATTCCCACTTCACGGAAACGCATGTTCTCTGCAGCAGGTTTACGATCCCTGAAACAATGGGTGAAAAGTTTCTCCCATTAAGCTCCTGTGCTCTTGTCATCTTTATTACTCTGCAGCATAAAAACAGGTTCAACTGTCTGTAGAAAAAGTTTACAACTCCTTCCTACAGGCGGTTTTTACTCGGCCTCTCAGCCAATCTCTGCAGGTTTTCACTATAAACCAAGCCTCTTTTTAAGACTGATTCTGCCCCCAGAATCAGGCTATAGCCTACAATAACTTTCACGTGGAGTCAGACTGCATTCGGCAGTCTCTCCAAACAGAGGATATGAGCGCTATCTGCCCGGCACGTTTCTTACGTAACATTTACCCTCAGCATTGCTTTATAACTTCACATTAATATGAGGATAAATGTACATGAAAAAATCCATGGGAGAGCAAAGCTTCTTCACCAAATTGCAAAGAAACTGCTGAAGAGCAGCTAGAGAAGCATGACAGTCTGCAAGAGGTTGAATTGGTCTCTAAATGACTGAGATCAGAGCTGACTGGCAAGGCAAGAGCAAACTGAACACATGTTGGCTACCGTGCTGGGACTGATAAAGATACAAGAGTACTGGTGAGATTCAAACCAGTCTAATGGGATGTAAAGATAGAAAATCAATTGTATATAATTAAAGGTTGAACAAAAACCTGGACCACGTATATTGTGTTTGCAGGTCCTGCTACAGGAACCAGACTGAGTCCAAAACTCGAGTACCTGGTATTTTATAAACTCGGATTTAAACACGTAATTTTAATCTGGGTTCATCCTGCCCTCTACTGACAAAGGCGTGCAGTGCAGCTGATTAAGGGACAACATCTTAAGCTGGGTTTATACTTGTGCACGTCTCCGAGTGGCGGGACCCGCAGAGGCTACTGTAGGCAGACCTTTGTGTGTTTATACTCCTGCGTAGGGAAACGCGACGGGTCGCAGTTTCTTTTCCGGCTCTACAGGCAGGAATAGGCTGGTACCGGCCCATGAACTCAACAAGGCTGAGTTTTTTTCAATCATTCACCATACAAATTTACTATCTACTGATTCCATGTAGTGATCAGTCTTTACTGGCTAGATGAACTGAACAGTCCAATAATTTTCCACGTGAGTCATTACTGGCGTCTCCGTGGATTTTATGCCACAAATCACCAACGCTGCTGCAGAATCAGTGAAGTAAACTGTCATCAGATCAGGAAATATTCTGTTTCATTTCACTTTTACCCGCAGTTTAAAGGTAGTCAGATATCCTGAAACTATTATCACAATCTGACCAAACACAAGGGAGAACTTCCGCGTCCGTGTAGCCGACTGCAGTCAGATCTGGAAGAAGTAAGCGGACTTACGCAGAGGCTACGGCGGTTAATTACTAATTATTGGACTGCATGTTATGCCGTAACCTCTCGTAGGCGGATGGCGCACGAGCATAAGCCCAGCTTTAGAGACAACCTAAATGTGAAAATCCTGACAAGAAAAGCTTGATTCATTACGCTTCAAACACTTTAAATGACACTTAATAATTTTTGTTGTTCATACATCCAGGTGAAACAAAATGCTGAACATCGGGCGAAATATTAGCAGACTGAAACATGCATCACACTGTTAAAAGTTAGTTTTCTTTTTTTTTGAGGAAAACCCAGTGCCATAATATCTGTGTCATAATAAATCTCCTAATACGCTGCATGTTTATGACCTCACCTGAGGCGGCTCTATGAAAGCCAGCCAATCGGATGAGTGCGTTGGAAGCAGTCCCATTGACTGACACTTGTAGATGGCCAGCGCTGAGCCCAGAAGGTTACCGACCAAGTAGACGAGTCCCTGCAGCCACTGCTGGCTGGAGCTCTCCAGCAGCTTGAAGGCTGAGACACAGGAGGACAAAAACACGAATCAGACTGACATAAACACAATAACAGCTGCTTCTAAACGGTTTAACAGAGTATTTATTAAATAAAGATAGAAACTAGTGAAAATGGAAATAACTGATACTCACTGGCAGACATGGACATGAGAGCTTGAATGGGCCTCCAGGCCATCATGCAGACCATCATGATGGGGAAGATGGAGATGGTGTTGCCCGACATGTACATGATAAACAGATTCATGGGAATCTGTTTCAGGGGCCCGAGGGCCACATCCCAGCAGCGCTTTAACAAACAGAGACAGAAGTTGTTACTGAACAGCAGATATGACCGATTATTTTCCCTCCTATGTGACACTCCGTATGGAGCTGCGTGTTAAAAACTGCTTCCTTATGGAGGCTAATTCAGAATGCACACATGCTTTTCACAGCTTTGGCTGAAATTAATCCTGTGTTTGAGCAGATTTTTAAAGAGATTGTGTTAAACCGAGGAGTGTTTTCACAACTTATTCCCTAAGATTTCTGCAGTTTTGTACTTTGGTGTCAGCTAATTTAGCTACAGCTCCATCAGTGATCCCTTTTCTTGCTTTCTTTGGTGTGGTTGTTAGCACTCAATGTTTCTGTTACAGTATTTATTCATTCTTAATGCTTTTAATGTGGAGGATGCTTAAAAGTCAAGCATGTCATCGTCCTTCTTCATGGTTCTTAGATAGTTTAAAAAAAAAAAAAAAAAAGCAAAAAAACAACAACAACAAAAACTAAACTCTGGCACCATTTTTCTGGACAGCTGGTCAAAACTAAGTAAGGAAACTGTTTCTAAAAAGTGTATGTGAATATTTCCTCACTTTCTCCACCAGGTTCTTGTCCGTCTCCTGGATGCTGGTGTCTGGAACGGGTTTCTCAGAGTAGCCGATGGGGTAAACAACATCTCCTTGACCGCTCTGCCGATCACGACTCCTGCAATGTAGAAAGCAGCACAAATATGTTTTCATTCAAGTCTTTCAATGTTACTCAGCATTAAAGATGAAAAGTAGCACAAACATTGATCAATGAAGGAAATGCAGACAGTTCTGTGTGATCTGTAGCTACGTTAAGTAACGC
Source organism: Craterocephalus amniculus (assembly GCA_036024015.1). Classification (NCBI taxonomy): domain Eukaryota; kingdom Metazoa; phylum Chordata; class Actinopteri; order Atheriniformes; family Atherinidae; genus Craterocephalus; species Craterocephalus amniculus. Next base: position 20,744 of record JAVQJG010112830.1, on the reverse strand, counting down.
CTGCATTAAGTGGCTTGAAGTGAGAGATGTACTAAATTACAACCCATGAAAGCTGGTGTAGAGAACAGATGAGCCTCTAAGATAAATCTAGTTAATCAGGCTTGTGCTTCCTTTAGGAGGTTTCTATACCGACACAATATGGATGGAGCTGGTAGTATTTTTTTACTTTGTTTCTGTGGACCCCCAGGCCGCTAACATAAGTGTTATTGTGTGTTTCTGCCTGCCTTGTGTTGCTCAAGCTCAGCTCCAGAGCCCATTTCATCCTCCGGGCCCCGCTTCCTCCCCTTGTGGACAAAGCTCCTCCTCCTTGTCCCCCTGGAGACGCCATAGTAACAAACTTCACTGCCGGACCTCAGAGACAGAAAGCGGCTGTAGAGATAAAAACACAGGATGACAAAAATCTGATGATGCATCTAATCCACTAATTAAAGAGATCTCAGAGAGTATTAGAGAATAATAAAATTACTTTTTAAAGTAATCAAGCTTGCATACAACCAACCCAGGTCTCTGCCATTAACACTTCACTTAAATAAATCACAGAATCTTGGCTTTAATTTAATATGCCTGACGTTTTTGTAACTTTTTTTGTTAAAGCATTTATTTAATATGTAGTTCTGTTAGACATGACAGGTAACTAACACTACTTTAAATAGGAAACGCATTATTTTAACTTCTCATGTTCTCCATTGGCATCCAGATCAATTAATGTAGAAAATATCGGCTTCAATTATCACATCGATATCGACATTAAAATGTTGCAATTAACGTGTCGCAACAAAAACATACATTTTCTTGGCAAAAATGCTTTCTAACACACAAGACACATGAAGCAGTGGGGGTTAAAACACGATTTCAATGAAGAAATGTTCAAGTGATCCTTCACCGACAGTTTTTAATAAATATATTAAAACAACGCTGCACGGTGCTTAGCAGGACGTTGCTGTCACTTAATGTCGATGCTCGGCACCTTGAACATGACGTAGAACGCATTTAAAGCAACACACCGCTAGTTAAAGATCAACTTACCTTAAAGAAACATTCAGACTTCCGATATTATTATATTTTAATATTTAATAGCGAGAATGTTCGCCAACACGTAGAGCTAAAGAAGCCAGTCAAAACCTGCTAATGCTGGGGCCCGCAATGATGACGCAGTTACGTGGCTGTTGCGGATATTGCGTCATCGAGCGTGCCTCGTTAAATGTACAAAATAAAATAAAACTTAAATAATGTAAATACAAAAATATAGTGAAATAAGCTCAAATAAATAAAAAGTCTTGACACAATATTTAAAATAAAATATCACAATAATAATTTCAAACCATTTTATATCAACCATTCAGGACTGTCTTATCCCTTAACTATCCCTCAACGGCAAGCTATGATGGTGCCTCTTTTATGCTCCACATTCAGCAACTTGTACAAAACCTAAATGGATCGTCCATCTCCTTCACATGGATACTCAAACTCAGTCATGTTACTATTTACAAATATGATTACATGGAATTTGTTTAACAACTGTTTGAAATGAATAAGTTATCAAACAGAATGAGCGCTAAACAACTTAATATCCTGTTTAATATCCCATTTCTGGTCACTGAATGCATTTCACTTTTTAAAAAGTAAAAACAACATTAACAGTTTCAAAACTTTAATTGTTTGAAACATTTTAGCTGCAATATATTAAACAACCTGGGAGCAATACAAGAGTTTAAACATCTGTGTGCAATCTTTGCCTTCAATTTAAGGCAGCTCTACAAATATATACAGTTACTGTCAAGTAAACAAAGCAGTGCAAATTGAGTTGGAACGTACTAATGAGTCACACGTTTCAGGTGCAGTGGTTCTGTACAGTATGTGCACATTTAAGCAGTTTATACAGACACAAAGTCTGAGTAATTTTCCAGCATGTTCATGCTTTTACACAGTTCAGTTTTGTTCAAAAGGCACATTTACCAGTGTTTAAATATGGTTATTTTCGAAAAATGAAGCTTATTGCCATGTGTTCGTTCTACCAGCAGGGACTGTGGGTTATTCTCAGGTCCTCAAACATTTTAGGCTAACTGTTAACCCAGGTTTGGTGCAAGTTGAAGTTGCAGTATTCCTGGGTTGACGAATACCTTAAAATGCATGTAAACTAACAACATGAAGTCAGATATGTGTCGAAAAAATCCATCTTAAAAGTTTTACAGGATTAAAAACATGAAGACAAAACAAGTATGTTGGTTTCTGGTTTCTGTCTGAAGCATCTGTGTCCCCATGTGCTGCATCTTCGTATCACTTGTACAGGCTGAGCTCTGGGCTGTGGTACAGACACATGTAGGAGTCACAGAGCAGGCGACGGACAGACTCCCGTAAGGAGGCAGCGTTGACTCTGCTCAGCTCCTCCTCCGACAGGCTGAGGTAGCGTCCCACCTCGGGACACGTCTTCACCAGCGGGATGTTGAAGCCGTTCTCACCACCTGGTGCAGTGCACACATAGAAGCAAAAACTTATTTAACAGCTCTTTGTTTTTTACTCATGTTTAAATTCCTGATAAAAAAGGAGATTCTCGTCTCACCCTCCCGGTCGGCCATGCTGTCAAAAAACAGCCAGTCGGCGTCTTCGGGTCCGTGCTTCACAAAACTCACGTAGTGGCTGGTCTCGATGCACGTCACAGCGAAGAGAGACATTTTCCTGCGAGTGCAGTGCAGAGGGCCCGACCACGGCCCCCCGGGAGCAGCTATCTTTACCGGGCTGTGAGACACGCGCTTCCTGTGACTGTGGACCTAATGATCCACACACAAGCACACTCATGAGGACGCTGACATTAAACCAGAGCTTCATTAACAAATTCACTTCAGGGACTCCCATACACACCCTGCATCATTCTGGTTTTATACCAACTCGGCATTAGGTTAGTAATTAATGTTTAACAAAGGAAGCAAATGGTTTCCCTTCTGGCCATTGCTCTGGGAATACCGGTTGTACATAGCCACACTAGTGAAGCCTTACCTGTGTGTTGCAGGTCTGACAGTACTGTTTAAGATGTCCGGGAGTGATGTCCACATCATCGTAGCACTGCAGGCATTCCCACTCAGCCACCGCCTGGCAGATGCTGCACTGTCTCACAGCTACGAAGAGACAGCGGTGAGGTGAGTGGGGAACAAAACATCTGAGGAACATAACTCAGAGTTGTTCTTACTGTCGTCCAGCAGGTCTGTTATGTCCAGCTTGAGGCTGGGCAAAATGGCGTCAAACATTTTGAAGTCCTTCCCGAACCTGGGCATGAGCAGGAGGAGGCAGGATGGAGCCTGGTGGGGGGGGGGTTAAAGGGGATTAAAGGGAAGAATGACTTAACAATGCTGGGATTTAGCCTCACACACGGACGGTTTGCTGCACAACCGAGTGGAAAGTTTCTGTAAACTTAAAAAGGAGGAGTAAAAATACTTGTAGGTGATACTTTGTATCACAGTATGTGAGCGCGGTGTTGCATACTATCCATTACCTCCACAAACTTGAGACCGGCATGGAGGAACGAGGACTCCAGCAGGGCCTGGACACTGGCGACCCTCATGGAGGACGTCGACGTGAGGGGGATGGGGGACCCCAGCAGGGAAACGGGGGAAGAAGAAGAGTCGGAAGCAGGGAGTGTTGGTGGGAAGAGCTGGTAGAGGTGGCACTCCTGAGGCTGCTGGGTCATCGATCTGAAAAAGAGAGACGAAAGTCTGAATTTTAGACACGACAGGTGGTGAGAGACTTTTCTCTGAAAGCATCTTTAAATATTTAAATATTCATCGTGGTGATTTGTAGAATTTAGGAGCCTGAACAGGGAAAAGCAAACATTTAAAGCTAAGAGAAGAAAAAACTACAATTTGTTCCACATCGGGGACCTATAAGCTCTGGTAGAGATCTTGGGAAATAAACAACATGTGATCTCTACTTCTTTCTTTTTTTCCTACTAATTCAATGCAAACTGGAAAACAGAACCAACACGTGAAATGTTTCCATGTGAACTGAAGTAAACCGTGCAGGTCAGAGTCCTGTTGCCTCCTCATGAAGGAATGCAGGAGAGCAGCCGTGCTGGCATCGTGTTTAGTAACGTCAGCATCAGCCAATCAGATCAGAGATGAGGAGCCGGTGTGTGTGACAGCGTGTGCATGACAAGCCGGGGACAACGAGCCATCACCTGATCTTAAGGAGTGGTTCCACTTTCAGGAGCTGGAAAAGCTTGTTGAGGAACTCCTCAGGATCTGACAGACAGGAGGAGAGCAGATTGACCACATTCCTCATTCAGCGTCGTGGATCCAACCATGTCATGAACAAACCTTTCTCCTGGTTGGTGAAGCCAGTGTTGCTGTTCTCGGCTTCCAGCAGTCGTCTCAGAGCCATGGTCTTACTGGCGCACACGTACCCGTACCTTAGAAACGTAGAGCAGCGCATGCAGACTTCACTAATGTCTTCTATATGATTTATTTACAGTGATGGCAGCAGTCATGCAGCTGGCAAACAGGCGCACCTTCTCAGTGGGTTGACTACGTCGCAGCGCAGGAGATCCTGAGCCTGGCTGGCGCTTCTGTCGGTTTCAGCATCGGACGGCCAGAACAGCACCCAGTCTGCTGAGCTGCAGCAGGAGAACAGACTGCAGAGAGAGAAGCCGACGTTTTACACCCAAACAGACACAATCAACATATGGTGGGTCAGATTTATCCTCTGAAGGAAAAGACTCAGGCCCAATCACAATTCTCCACCTTAGCCTCTATGTCTTCGCCTTTAACAGAGAGTGAAGGCAAAGGTGCATATTCTCAGCCCTATGAACTGAGCAACCCCTTTGTCTGTCTGACCTGCACCGTATCAGGAGGCCGATCTGCCTGTGGCTTGTTGTTTACAACACACACGCGTCACACAGTGCTCACAGTAAAAACAGAAAAAAGAGACTTCCAGCCTTATAACCACAGAAATAATAAATTACGCATATCGTTATAATGTATAAAATTTCCCCCAAAGAAAACCTTTATGCAAATTACAACATCACTACTTTTGTTTCCGAAACATGCATAGGGCGGTCGGATGGCACATTTTGCAGTCATGGGTAAACATCTACCTTATTGTAAAGCTTTTAACAACAGTTAAATGTTTTTAATGTTGTTATTTATGAAAAGGCAACTTTTTTGTACAAGTGTTTCGTGTATGAAAGCATAAAACTCCTCCTACCCCTTTGCCATGAACTCTGCATCAGAAAACCCTCCACTGAAAGGGATTTTCAGCCCTTCCCCTTAGACCAAAAGAGAATCCCCTTCATCTCTCATTAACGTGTCAAACGGAGGGGAAGGGCTAAGGGGGAGAATTGAGATTGGGTCAAAGACTACATGTTTCCATTCAGAGTATTTCTGATTCATTATGCATGACGTGTTTATGTGACTTTTAGCTTTCACCTGAACAGTGTGGCGTCCAGATAGCAGGAGTTGAGGTGTCCCTGGATTCCTCTCTTCCAGCCCTGGTACAGCTCTTTAGCCTCGTCTCCGACTGCAGGAGGAGTGTGCTCCTCCACGCGCTCGCTGCCCCACTCTGCAAAAGCTGCCCGCCGCACACATCCACCACTTGTTTGTTTACATAAAAATACGCAACCTGACCTTCAAATATCTGCTACATTCTTCTACGTAAGATTGTTATAAACAGAAGTGGGTTATGTTGGTACAGACAGTGTCTGCGGCTCAGGAAGTAAACAGTCATCCATTAAACGTAAAATCAGTGGACTGAACCAGAGCTCCTCCAGGTACTGTGCTGTAAATGCTGTAAATATTCTACGAACTACACTCAGCAGCAGCTGCTGCTACAAAAAGAAAATGGTGAAAACACAACATTAATTATTGTCTATTATATGGTGATTAAAAAAGGGCCAGACTAAACTGTTAGATGCAACTTTCACATTAAATGTGCACCTGAAGTAAGTAAAATAGACTAACAAAGTATCTGAATCATTAATTCATTTAGTCGTGTGAGGCTCCGTTCCCATCCAACACACAATCTCACACTTACAGATGTCAAAGCTACAGTCGGGTTTTTCTACCTATGGAGTTGCACCGCTCCACTTGATTGACCGGCTTCTCGGGCGCGGGGAATCTGGAGTCCCGTCTGCAGTTGCGAAGCTTGACGAAAAGTCCCTTGTTGGGTGGGCAGCGGAAGTGGCGCTCGCCGAGGTAACTCCCATCGGTTCCAGCGGACAGCTCCTGGTCCTGACGCACAAGAATTTATGTGACACATTATCCATGATTTCTGTGTTTTACTACACTCAGGACTTTTATTATTAATCTATAATAAATATTAATTTATTATTTACAAATTTTATACAGAAGAAAAGTAGATTTGTGACAATTTAAGTGTTGTGTAAGAAACAAATCTGCATCTTCTCAAGAGAGACAAGTTGAAGCATGAAGTTATGGTTGATTACTACTTTTCTTAATACAATACAAATTTTTTTAAGCTACTTAAAACCCAGTTTACCCCTTCCCTTCACAATAAAAGAATCATTTTATTGTAATCACAACTCTATGATGCAGCAGAAGGAAAAAATTACATGCTTTTAAGGGTTTGAATAGAAAACTGAGAATCTGCTATGCAGTTCCTGTGTGCAACATTTAGAGTGATACAGAACCATGCAACTATGCAGAAAGACTCATTACTGGTGCAAAAGCACAGATATGCGCTTGCTTCCCTCCCTGGCTTCCTGTTAAATCTGAGGCCATGTTTATATGACAACACTGTGAGAGCACATTTGTGTTTGTCTAGATTGATCTACAAATCTCACTGCTTACCCTCAGAGCCTTAAATTGCCCTGACACACACACCTCTGACTTACTGAGCTGACATAATACCACTGAGACCACAGATTACAGTTTATAACAGCTCCCACATTATGGAAATCTTTCTCTGCTGCTCTGAGACTCAGAATATTTGAATCCCTCTTTGAAACTTTCTTCTTTCAGAAGCCCTCAGCTCTGACCGATAAATACATTGCATATTCTAATGGTGCTCATCTCCTTCTTTCTGGGTTAACTAAGTCTAACTTTGTTGGGAGGGATGCTTCGAACAGAATACGTTGTTATTCCTGTTGTTATAGTTGTTATTATAGTTTACTAACAGCCTTTTTATTTCATGATTATTTGTTGATGTGAATTCTGCCCAAGACTTTCTCTCTCTTTCGTTGTTCTTTGTGACAATGACGATAAATATTCTCAATCTGAATCTTGATACTTTTTATTGCTGTTGTTGCTCACACTGTTACAGTTGTTTTAGATTCTGTGCCACAAAGTTAACATTTTGTAACATTATTCAGAAAACTGCCATATAAAGCTCTACTGTTATTTATCATTATTGTGCTTTCTTTTAAAGTGCAGAATCCCTTGAAGATAAGAATCCTTGTGTTTTCATAATATTAAAAAAAAAAAGTCATTTACATCTAAAAGGTGCAGCAGGTCCCTGTCCTCATCCTCTGCGATATACAAAAGCAGAAAAAAAAATACTGCTTCGTGGCAGGAATTATGTTGTGTGACAAGGAAACTAAGGTTGGGGCATTATATTGATTGCAATTCCATATTTATGCCACTAGATGTCACTGTAGGCCACACTGGGCCTTTAAATTGAGTCTATGCTAAGCTGTAAGATCATCTCTTATAAAAGGACAACATGAAAACCAGATGTCATGCTCATACAATGCATCATTGCAGAAATGTAAAACGGTTTTTGACAATGTATTTCCATAAACCTTTTCTGATCTAGTTTTGTGCATAAAAAACTACAACTAAAGAAAACTCAGCACTGTGGGTATATGACAAATCAAAGACTGTCCTTACCAGCTCGATGCCAGCCACTGGCTCTGAAATGCCATTTATATGTCCGATCCAGCAGATGACCCCATAAAGCGGCGGGTCGTTCACTTCAACCATCGACCCCACCTCAAGCTTGCTGCCCGGTCCTGCCTCCCTATCCTCCCCTGAACTTTCTCCATTATCTGGAGTGCTGAGCGGCGATGGAGGGCTGGGAACGCCGTTGGTGTGGTACGGCTGATCTGCGCTGGTTGGTGACGCTGGGCTCTGGGGTTTGGGAGGTGGTAAAGGGGGAGAGGACTGCACTCTCTGGAGAGGTTTAGGTGGAGGCAGAGGAGGAGGTTTAAGTCCTTGTTTGGGAGGGGGGAGCAGAGCAATCTTGGGGGCGGTAGCAGGTGGCGATGTTGGGGCTGGTTTAGTTACAGGGGGCAGGACGGGCTTCAGGATGGATTTGGTCGTTGGAGGGACGTGGCGGTACATTTTTTGTTCTGAGGATATAGAAATGAAACATATACTTTAGGGTCGAGTTTTTCTAAAATAAAATTAATAAATGCAAACAAAATAATGTTTTGTTTAAAAAAATGATGGTCAACAGGCCACTTTATTTGACACATGTTCAATAACTGTTAACACAAATGGCCCATCAGCCAATCACATGACAGAAACTCAACACATTCAGACATGAAGACATGGTGAGAATGAGAAGAAAGGAGATTTAAGTGACTTTGAATGAGGCATGGTTGTTGGTCTGAGTGTTTAATGGATTTTTCATACAAAAGCATCTCTAATGTTTACAGGGATGGTCTGAAGAAGAGAAAATATCCAGGAAGCAGCAGTTTGCTGGACCAGAACATCTTGCTGATCCCAGAGGAGAATGGGCAAGAGGGACTAATAACCACTGGTTACAGTCCAGGTATGTAGAATAGCATCTCTGAATGCAGAACAGATCCAACCTTGAAGCAGCAGAAACAGCATCAGGTACCAATCCTGTCAGCTAAGAGCTGGAAACTGATGCTGTAATTCTTACAGAATCACCAGAACTGGTCTGATGAGTCTCATTTCAGCTCCACATTTGGTGGTAGGGTCAGAATATGGTGGAAACAACATGAAAGCATGATTCCAATCTGCCTTGTATCGATTGTTCAGTCAGCTGGGAGTGGAAAAGCTCAGAGGATATTTTCTTGCCCTTCAGTACCAGCATTGCCGGGTTTAACCAGCTGACCATGTCCATCCCTTTCTGAGCACAGTGGAACATCTTCTGATGCTGCTTCCAGCAGGATGATGCTCCATGTCACAAAGCTCACATCAGGGAGTCCACTGGACTCCAACAGCCTCCACATCTCAGTCCAATATTCCACCTTTGGGATGTGGAGAAACGGGAGATTCTCATCATGGATGCAGCAACTGTGTGATGCTGTCATGTCAATATGGAGCAAAACCTCTGAGGAAGGTTTTCATCAACTTGTTGGGTCTCTGCCATGAAAATTTAAGGCAGTCTTTAAGGAAAACGGGGGTCCAACCCAGTAGTAGCAAGGTTTAACTAATAAAGTGGCCAGTGAGAGCGTGTCAGAGGATAAACTGTTACCATACCTGGAGAAACCCTGTTGACTGGCAGCAGGAGTCCATATATTTCAGAGGGAATGTGGCAGAGCTTCTCACCCCTGTAATGTCCATCCCAGTTACCGACAGGACTATCCTGCACGCCAAACACAAAGTCAAACACAGAACAGTTCATAAAGAATAGGATGACAAATAAAAGAAATCAATAAATGGCCGAAAATGTTTCCAATATTTCAAAATAAACAAATTCTATTAGTTTTGCCTCTATTTAGCTAGTTTAGTTTAGTTAGTGGTTCTTCTTATCGGATGATTGATCTAACTCTATCTCTGGTGGGTCATACTGACCAGAAGGATGCCGACATACACTCCTGATGAAGACCGGCCCGGCAGGACACCACAGAAGCGGACTTCTCCTGCAGACGTGGCTTCATCCGCAGAGAAACACACCCTCTGGCTGATGCGGAACGGCGGCGGCGACAAAGGGACTCGGACTTGGCTGTGAGCTGCAGCGGGAGCCGACTCGGCGGTCCGAGCGAGGACGGCTTGCTGCGGCTGAGTAGAGCTGCTCACGCGATGCTGGTGGAAGCTAACGTGACGACTGTGCTGCTGGGGGTTTTCGCTGCGTTGCCCGTTGCTGGGGTGACTGTTGCCGCTGCGGTGATGGTCCCTCTCACGCCCCCTCTCGTGTGCGTCGGAGTTGCCGTTGCGAGACCAGCTGCGGAGCTGGATGTGGCTGACCGGGACGAAGAGAGCGCAGGCTTCGGGGCACAAGAAGTAGCGGTGACCCTTATAGGTGCCGTTGCTCATTCCTCTTCCCGCCGCTGAACCCTGAAGGAGGAAAAGACAGGAAGTCCAGCCATCGAATCAGTGATCGCATTTTGATCATGATTTCCATTGTGCCTTCTCACGATCACAAAAACATTGTAATCAAAGAAAAACGATTCATGTCTTTGAAGTACTTTCAAGAGTACTTTGTTTTGGGCCGTTATTAGTCGCTTTTTGCATGTTGTAAGTTTTGCAGGACTGCATGTAGATTGTGGTTATTCATCTTTATTTATTGTTTTTACATATTGCTATTTTTCATTCATCACTGAAGACAGAAGAATCCTGAAGTGAGCAGACTGGTGGAGTTATAGGAAGCAAGATGCAGGGAGTGTAGAACAGGATTGCATGCAGACTGGCTATTTATTATTTTATAGCTATTATTATTTTAATATATTATTTTTTGACTCCTTTTTTTGTTTCAAATTTTTTTCAGGGTGATTATTAAAAAAGTTATATATGCAGTTAAGTTTCATGGTTCAACGAACCGTTTTTTTTTTTAATGAATGAATAATCATGTATATTAATTGTGATTTCAGTATCAATCAAAATAATCGTGATTATGATTTTTTTCCATAATCGTCCAGCCCTAAGAGGACCTGCCACAAGCCCAGACCTCAACCCCAGTGAACATTTGTGTGGTGAGCTTGGTGACCAACACAGCCACACTGGTTAACCTTCAAAAACTCCTGCATGGGGACTGGGATGCCGTCCCACAGCATGATGTAACCATGCCGGTAACCAGCAGGAGGATTGTTGTGACTGTGTTATGCTCTTCTACTCGCTACCAAGGACCTGACAGTAAAGTAAATTAAGTTTTAAAATTGCCTTTATGTTTTGTCCTTACTGGCGTGGGAGGGTGAAAACATCTGATCAACAACACAACTTAATACCAATTGAAGAATATTGCAGGGGATTTTGGCACATTTTTGGCACCACCCACACGTTCAGCTGCGTCTCTCATCCTGTATGAGCAGAACTGAGAGTGACTTTAATAAGTATGGTTATGTTCATGACTGCGTTCATCTATGGAGTGTTTCAAATTTGATGACGTTTGAAACCAGGAATGTCCGCAATATTTGCCTCAGTTTCCTGTGGATGTGCAGAGAGTTTCTGCACTGCTGCAGCTCCAAACATCTGGCCCAACTTGTGCAGACTGGACATCTCCAGTGTTTATAGGTGGGGACAGCTTTACGGGTTTTGTGGACTTGCAAACACGGTAGAAAAGCAAGGAACAGATGTGGGTACATGTTTGGACACTTGTTGTTTTGCCAGGATATATTGATGTGCTTTTGTTTTGTTTTGTTTTTAGAGCAGTGAGGGCTGGAATGTGACTGAATAAATATCTGAACTTTCTTTCTATCCATTTTATTGATAGTTTAAATTAACCTGAGATTAAACAGACTTGTGTAAAGTAGAGACACAGTGATCCTCGGACACACCATTCCCATAAGCATAAAAAGCAGACCCTCTAGGAAGTTGGCTGCAATGTTGCAACTATCTCTCCAAATACAAAGAGGTTTAAAATGCAATAAAGATTTAGCCATCCTAAATTTATTATATTACCAGGAAAACACAATTTATTCCTTTAAATTATTTTTCTGTGGGTGAATTTTGTTGATAGTTGTAATTGCAATTGCAACACTGCAGCATCCTGGAGGGACTGAAAAAAATGACCACATGATAAGTGCCTGATAAGAAATCAAACACTTGATGGGAAAATGGGAGCACAACCATGTCAGCTAAATGTCTCCTGCAGTGTCCCAGATCTAAAAGATGCCTCTACTAGTTTCCTGATGACATTTACCTTCAGTTGCACCCCAAAATACACAGCGGTGCTCCCTCTGGTCAGCGGCCCGATGTACTTCAGCTCTGCCTCTGCCAGCTCGTCCTGCTGGCCTATTTGTACCCACAGTGGGGAATGAAGAGGAAGGTGTGCCAGCTGCTGCAGCTTGGCAGGATTGGCTGAAAAACAGAAAACAAACAAACATGTAGGAACTGGACAGAAACAGGAGATTAAGTCAATACTTTTGATTTAAAGGAAGTGTTGGTGTATTTTTTAGGTTATAAATCTAGCTTTAATTAAAAGAAGCCAACACTAACAGTGGGAAACAATCCCAGGACGCGCATGCTGTTCATGATTTGTTAGTTTTGGCTTGTGTTACAGTCTGAGTTACGTTTCTCTTTTCAGCTCACAAGAAGTAAATCTCCTGCTACCTCGTGCACTTTGGACATAAATTCTCCGTTACCTAGAAGGTTTTCTCGAGCTTCCAGATCCAAGACCGGCTCCAGCAGGCCAGTGAGGTCATTTGGGACTTCATGCAGGAACTTCCTTTCTATTTTAACCATAACTCCATTGTCCAACACCTGCAAGAAAACAGTACGTTCAGAGGAAATCTTTTAAAAAAGTAATTCATCCAAATACAATCACAAATGAGAACATTTATTAGATTAGATTTATGCTGACTCATCCAACTATGAACCAAAGATAAACATATTTCTCATTAACATAATTCAATCTGCATATTATACATTTTAATTTCTGTGTTTCAGGTAAGTAAAAAATTCTCTGAAGATACATAGGGCAAAAAATAAGGTGGTTTCTGAGCAATGATATTAGGAACAATGTTAATTTCAGATAATGTCAGCAGATGATTATAATCATATTTTTGTACAAATCCATTATCCTTAAAAGATTCTAATATAGGTGCAGACGGGGCGAGCATCTGCAGCGATTAATGAGACAACACTGCTTTCACCATTAGTCGAACGTCATACTAAAACAAAGGTACATTCACAAGTGCTGCTAAAAGCTTTACTGTGCAAAAAGAAGTCTGAAGTTCATCTAATCCAGAGGTGGTGTTTGAGGCTTCTGGGATGGACTATCACAGAGTGAAAAAATGTTTCAACATCTGACCCATAATTATTCCAGATTTATTCCAAAAAAGAAAACATAACCAACAGACAACAAAAAAAACAAAAACAAAATGGCACCATGTCTTCTGAAACAAAGACAAAAATGTCCATCTAGCCGTTTTTTTTTTTTTTAGCAAAAAGTCCATAAGAATGAATTTGTGATGGCAGTGCTTAAAAATTCTCTGAGATTTTAGTGCAACAACATTCATTCACTTTTCATAAATACTATGCAATCCTACATTCTGCACACATTACAAAAGCATGGCTGAGGATGGAGAAGGCTCAGGTACTGGCCTGCCTGCAATCTTGCTAAGTCTCCAACTGAAAACCTGCTGTTTATTTAGAAAAAATAAAAAATAAAAGGGGACAGGGACTACCTCATCCTGTTGCAAACCCGAGCGGGTGTCTGCAGAATGCAACCAAATAAAACCAGTAACATTTGATCATTCATTGTTATTTTCATTGTCAGTGTCTTTTCACTGTTATGAAAAAAACTGCAGAATTGCAAAGTGGTCAGGGTTTAAAATCTCAAGTTTTACCGTACCAACCTTTTTACAAAAAAACAAAAAAAACCAAACCGTTTTCTGGTTTAAGAAGCAACAAAAAAAGATGTATAATCAAGAAATAGCATGAATTTGAGAAAACGGTACGTACTCATACTGTTCAAAGGTCAAAAGTTAAAATAATTTGAATAATTGTTACTTTTTTAAAATTTAAACCTGCTTTCCATCACAATTCTTTTTGGTTTGGGGCCGCCATAAAAAAGGTTTACTCTACCATCTCTTTGGGACCATCTGAATAGCCACATGATACAATGACAAGCATGTTAGGATGAGTAGGCTAAAGGATTGGACCCCACAAGCTTGTGTAATAGGGCAGATCAAACAGGATCATCCCTCACACACACATCCAAAAATGAAACATTCACTTATTTCTCATGACATCAAGCTTTCAAATTCCCATTATTACCCATATAATGTTTTTTTTATTAAAATTGACCAATATCTATTCACATTGCTTACAATCATTATAATGATTTGAGCTTAATGAGTGCACTTAACTGTGTGAAATTGAAAAATAGCAACGTTAATAAATGATCAATTAATGAAATTATTTTTTCCCAATTATGATAACAGGTGTGAGGAATGTGTTTTAGTAATGCAAGAGATGTGAATACTTTAACCCAGAGGAAGTCCCTGCTCTTTTCCACGTCTTGCTCCTGGCAGAGGAACCCCCGCTGCAGCCGGATGGTACCTTCCAGGTGATCCTGAACCCTCAGGTCGGTCGAAATCATGAACATTTTAGGGGGACGCCGCTTCCTGTTCTGCTCATGAGCCCCTGACATCTTGGACTTGTATTTGGATGTAGCCGTTTTGCAGTGGAAATAAACCCTTCTTTCACTACAAAAGAAAGAAAATCTATTGAATTGACTGGGAAGAAAAGGGGTAAATATGTCCGTCAACCTCAAGCGACGGTAACGTCAGGTGTAGACAGACAAGTAGCTTAACGTTCACGTTAAACTTTCTTCTTTCGTGTTTTACCTGTTCTCTAAAAAACGGATAAAGTGGCGTTTATAAAATGTTTCCAACTAGAAAACCAGCCGCTTAACTTGGATAATAATTGTATGTATTTATAAAAACTCACCTACTTTATCCACTTCGACCGTCAACATTTCCCTTCACATTTAAATAGACTCGGCTAAATAACAAACCCCAACAGCATCATAAAGCAGGAAGCAGAATGATTGACAGCTGCTGAGCCAATAGCGTGCAAGAAAAGTTTCTCCTCGGATTCTGGACCAATCAGCAAAAGGTGGGCGTTCCCGACATGGGAAATTCCACTGGCCGTAAGTTACTACATTTGTGAAATACACAACATTCACATATAGAAGTGGTTGAGCTTTTTTATTAGTTTATAAATAGAATAGAAAAATATTTCCCTATAGTTTACACACGTTTTCCTTTCACAGTTCTCATCATCCTTCATAGAAATACATTACAGAGAATGAGAAATACTCTTCACAACCAGAATTGTACATTGTGCAGATATCAGTTCAAAAACTAGTAAATTAGAAAGTGGAATGCTTTTCGTCCATGTTTTCATGGGCTTATTACTCATTTATTAAAGTATAATTAAGGTCAATATGATCTATACATCAACAAAAGACTGCAGGTTTATTTTATATCAACATGGTCACGCTCCGGCATCAAATTGAGCACAAAAGTATCAAAACTTTAAGGCTTCAAGCCCTCTGAATGCATATTTATAAGATGTTTTATGTGAATAAGTTAAAGCTAAACAAATGAAATAAATAATCAAGTTCTTTTTGACAAGAGATCTTATAGAATCTTATTAGGAATACTCTGATGAGTCTAAAAAAATGAAGTGAAAACCTCTCATGTTTCCTTCGCATTGACAGACTTTGGACGTTCTGTACCAGTAGTGGACATTTCAAGAAAACCTACACTAAACCTGAAAAATATGATTAACCTAAAATAAAACCTATTGATTGCTTTTCATTCTGATATCTGCCTTAAATCAACATCCTCTCAAGGTCATGTTCATTTCTAAGATGTGAACTACTTTCCAAAGCATCCTTCCATAACAACAATCATCTTCAGTTTCTAGTGAATAAACAGTGTTGTTGTTTCGTAATTAAATGTGTTTCAACTATAAGCTTATCAAAAAAGCATATTTAGATTTTTATGCTTCCAGAATATAACAGTGCAAATAAATGAAACAAATGGTTGGCAACCAAACGGAGAAGAAAGTTTCGTGCTTTTAGTTGTCAGCTGTAGTCTCACAGTCAGGATTTTATTTAGTGTCTCACCCAAAAGACAAAAGCAATCACTCTGAAGATGAAAGAGAAACAAGCATCGATCTGTGTTGCTGCAATTCGATCTTTAGTGTGTAGTCATAGTAGGTGTCCGTGATGACTTGCAACTTGGTTGAACACAAAATGGATTTTCTGGTTTTAGTCCTCGCCAATGAGCGTCTCTCTGTGTGGGAAAACCGAAGTGCGTCACGTTGCGTGGGTTCAGTTTAGAGACCGACTGGTGCATGTTTGATATCAGTCAGTGAGAGTCTGATCAAAACTGAGGAGATGATTGATCTGTGTTAACAAAGTATGTGGTCAGCTCCCCTTTGCCCTTCACGTTGACGACCCCTCTGAGCGTGATGCCATAACCAATGCTCTGGATCATCTTGCCTGTCTCCTCCGTCACCTGAGAATACATCAAACAATGAGAGAGAGCAAGTGGTATCAGTGCTTGCAACTTCTTTTATTTGCAGCTTTTTTTATTATTTTGAGTGATGTTTACAAAATACATAGATAGTTTAATATTTTATTTAATGTAGTTGTATATTCCAGCAGGTGTTTCAGATTTGTCTTCATCTGTATGTGTCTTCTTGTTGACTTTCTTACCTGTATCTTGTCCAGCACACCTGTGCTGTCCATCCTACTGGCCACATTAACAGAGTTCCCCCAGATGTCATATTGAGGCTTATGGGCTCCAATAACTCCAGCAATCACTGGGCCATGATTTATTCCTGTAGACAGACAATACAAAAGAAGTATTAAATACTTATTTACACCATAAATTGCAGTAACTGATTAGATTGTGTCCTCTTTATTATTGTAAACTAAGTCATTTATCACTTATCAAGGATTGGGATATTGTTTTTTTTTAAAAAAGCTCAGATAAGTTGACAAAATCTTGGTGATTACATTTTTAAAACATATATAAAATACATTTGTCATTCTTAATATACTTTCTCACTAGTATAAACTTAAAAGAGACTTACCGATCCTCAGCTTGAAGCTGTTAAAGGAATGTGTGTTGATGAGCTCCAGCTTGCCCATCAGAGCGATGGCAAACTCCACCATGGCACGCACATGGCTGTAGGACAGGTCACATTTCTGCAGGGGGAGCCAGAGGTTATAATTGTTGGGCAGAAGACTTTGCTGGTGGTGTCAAAAACAAGCTGAAGAGCACAAACCTTCCTATCGTCTCCCGGAGGCGAGTTTCTCAGCCCTGCAGCGGCCATGTACGTGCTGCCGATCGTCTTAATCTTCTCCACTGAGGAGAATTTGGGCTTAGACAGGAGCTGTATAAAAGACACATGAGAGTATGAGGGAGACTGCATTTGGGGATTCTGATGAGCAAAACCTATTGGCTCTAAAGGTCAAATAATATCTGGCTGAATCCTCTTCCTCTTACCTCATCGAAGTCAGATATGATTTCATTGAGGAAGCGCAAACACTCCAGGCCGTCCCTGTTGGCGCTGCTCTCACTGTAAAACTCTTTGAACTGAGGCACGGATGCAAACATCACACAGACGCACTCATACGACTGACTGTACAAGTCCTGGAAAAGAGATTTGTAAATTAAATATGTTAACTCAGCTGTTCCAACTCCAATTAAGCTGTAATAAAAGTGTATAATATGCATGTGGATGGTTTTGCAAGTCAAATTTTTTCTGATTAAACTGATAGGCCAGTTTTCTCAGGTAGTTTAGGAGGAAACTTCATTTAAAATCTATTGCTCTTCAATACAACTTTGAAATCAGCAGACATGTAAAAACAACTGTAGCTGCAATAAATGCTCAGGTCACAAAACTGGCATGCAAATGTACTCGGTCTAGATTTTTTTATCTGAGGGTTTCTTTCTTTCTTAAATTTTCTTATTTTGTGACTTTACTTTTGTTTTTAATTCCTTTTATTGCTTTATGCACCTTGCTGTAATGTTTCTAATATTTGTATGTAAAGCATCTTAGACTGTCATGTACATGAAATGTGCTATACAAATAAACTTGCCTTGCCTTGATTAAGTATATTATGTTACAAATTAAAAAGCCTTGGCGGGTTACAAAATGAACAACAGAGGAAGATATTTTCTTTCCCAATTTGCCTGAAACATGTTATTCAGGGTTTCATTATTAAACACATTTGCTTAAAGCCTGTCTTGTAGCAGGTTTTGCAATCCTAAAGACAGACAAATAAATAAATAAATAAATCGATAAATAGATTAATAGATAAATGAATATATAAGAAATTTGTAATTTGTTCTGGTGCATTTTCTTGTGTTATTTACTTGGTTGCGAATAGTTTTGCCCATGAAGAAAGAGGCCACATGAAGCGGCAGGACGTTCTGCAGAAGGAGTTTGTTCACGTTCTCCATGGTTTCCATCTCCTCCCTTTCTGTTTGAAAGCATTGCTGTAAAAGGAAATCTACGCGACAGCTAAGTTCGTCCTGAGATGAAGACAGAAAAAAGGGAATTTAAATATGTGGCAACAAAAATGGTATATCATCCAGATAAAATAACATTTAATGTATTATTTGTAATGACATAAAGTAAGACACACCTGTCTGGCCAGTATGAGGCCAACAATGTAAAAGATGACCAGCCAAATCCCAGACATAATTTGAGGGTCCTTCAGCACACCCAGCCTGTAGAAACACACATGCACATTCTCATGTTAGGAAGTTTTTCTAGTCCTGAGAAAATACTAAACCTTTAAGTGACTTCTAATACAAATTTCTTTAAAAAAATAATGTTTTGTATCTAAGTAGGGCCTGTACCCCCTCAGATGGGCCTTGGTACAGAAAGTGGCTGAATAAAAGATGGTAATCGGAAACTCCAGACAAGTATTCACGATCTGGGCTGCAAGTGGCAGACAAAAGGAAGGAAACTTATCACCTCACATGTGTAAAACAGACTGGAGAGAGCAGCCCATGTGGGCAAGTGGAAAGTGTGTGGGCAGGTACAGTAAAGTAAAATATCTGATCATTTCTCAACACAGTTATTTATCCATGAAACAGAGAGTATGACCAATGACAACAAAACACATTTTATTTGTATTTGTGTTACATTGAATGTAATTAAATGCTGCTAAGTGTAGAAACTCAGTTAGAGTTAAAAGACTAGAAAATTGGCCAACATTTCTAACAGAACATACATATTTTCAGTGTAATGTTAGCTAAACAACATACATCTGGTTAACTACAAACTTGTGACGACCGTTTTGCAAGACAAACAATCAGGGATCTACCAGTTTGATATCTACTACTAGACCAGGATCTCAATTTTGGTGCATTTTGATTCATCATTTTTGAGGTCATTGAACACATCTCAAGTCTTTGGGCCTCATTTATGAACCTGTAGAAACTGGAGTATGGCAATTATAGTCAACTTTTGGGATTTATAAAAGACAAACTTGGCAGGAGAATCTCCCTACCACGCAAAATCTGGAGAAACGAGAAACGGCGACACCAACAGCAGAAGAATAAAAGCAAGAAATTATGTGAAATGTGAGACATCAGATTTCACATCGTATATTATACAGAAGAACCTCGACCACAAACACACGTTCTGTTTTTCTTCTTTTTTTACAGCCACAGCAAAAATACCCAACAAAACCTGAAAAAAGCCTTTAAAATTCTTCCATCTGAAAATATTTGTAATTGTGTACATTTCTAAGGGTGTTAATATAAAAATTAGTGTTAATGTAAAAAAAATAAATATATATTATCTGGGATAACAGACAGATAAAAAATGAAGATAACTGCAATGTAACCTAGAAAATAACTTTTTATAATAAGGAATAAAAAGAAAAACCTCTCTCCAGAACTACAGTAGTTTTCTTAAATGTAATAAGGTATCTGAAAGATAAAATTGTAGAATTTAGAGTAGTCCAAAGACACAAGAAGCTAAAAACCTATGTTTTTAGTCATTTCTGTGAGTAATCTATGAGATTCGTGTGGCTTTTGAATCAATGCGGCAAAATCCCATTTTTATCTGAGCCTGATAAAAGCCTTTTGTTCAGAATGAAGAAAGTGGGAACCCCTGATGTTTAAAAATACAGATAAATAAAGTGTTACTCACGTTGTGTTTTTGTTTACCAGCTGGTCTACAAGGCACTGAGACTTGGGAGCGTAAACATGGAGGAAGAGGGCCAAGTAAACAACCACAGCCAGGGTGAGGAGCAGCATCTTCACAGACATGCATATCCTGATGAAAACTATCACTCCCAGCATGGCCAGCAGGCAGCAGTACAGGTAATACTGGATATTTTCACAGACAGGTATGTGGGAGGAGAAATATGTGTGAACAGGTTAGGTGTGAAGTTCAAAGCCAGTAATCAAGCTCTCGATGTTAAACTCTAGGATAAACAATCTTTTTGATGTGAAGATGTATTATTAGTCAAATGTGCATGAAAGGATTTTTATTATTATTATTATTTTCAAACTGCTGTTACATCTAGATAGCATTGAATTTACAAAGTCAAAAATTACTGCATAACCAATATGAAGTAACATATGGTTACTGAAGAAAAATAAAGAATGAGGTTATTAAAAACAAACAGATAAAAATAAAACATCACGGGTGAACTATCTTTGTGGAGGTACTTACAGGGATTGCGTAGCAAGTAAGAAGCTCCCCCCGTGTGTTGTTAAGGGTAGAGGTGCAGTTTTCTTTTGGACACTGAAGGAATATCTGAAGTAACAGGGAGAGAATCAGTTAATGCATTCATAAAAACTATCTATCTATCTATCTATCTATCTATCTATCTATCTATCTATCTATCTATCTATCTATCTATCTATCTATCTATCTATCTATCTATCTATCTATCTATCT
>JAVQJG010112791.1:0-11401 GCA_036024015.1 Craterocephalus amniculus | reverse complement strand
ATAGATAGATAGATAGATAGATAGATAGATAGATAGATAGATAGATAGATAGATAGATAGATAGATAGATAGGTAGGTAGGTATTGCAGGACTTTCCGAGGATTCTGTGAGAACTGAGGAAGAGGAAGATGAGTGGCAGAGAAGTGAAGGAGTATCTGTCTCAGCATCACGTCGGGCAGCTGCTGGAGGTGAGAAAGTTTCTGTTTCACTGATTTCACAGCAGATTTGTTCAGATTAGGCTACTCAGATTACACGGAGTGGTTAGGTTACCAGAGCTGTGTACCCTGTGATTAAAACACATTAAAGATTCATGTTTGTGTAAACTGTATATGTAATTTTACAGGAAGCTGCTCGGGTTTAGATGTTGGTTTACTCTTTGAATCATCCTAAACCTGAGCCTGTTGCAAACTCCTGATGAGGACGTTACATTAGTGGTTGCCTAGGCTACAGGCTACAACACAGTCTGAGAGTCCTGATGACGAATGATGTCCTGATCCCTCTCCTGCTTCACCTCTGCCTCTTCTCAGGTCTGTCTCTGCTCTCCTCTTCACAGTCTGAGAGAGCAGACGGCAAATAATCTGACGGCTGTGTTGAACAAGCGTTGAACCTAACATTGCTCACAGAGGGGCTCTTCCTCTGAGAGTAGCTCACATGTAGAAGTGTTAATTATGTGAAACATGGTGAGATCTTATGCCACCATGTTTCTGTAAGAGGCTGGTATTAAAATAATAAAACATCTTCCCAGGGTATAAACCATTGAGCTTCTGGTAGATCTTCATCATTAACTGCAGTCGTGAAGTGGAGATTTGATGAAAATGGTCAAAAGATTAAAGGTAGGGAGGAGATGTTTTCCAGGAACTTTAGATTTTTTTATAGCTTAAAATCCTCTTCACAGCCCAGCTGAAGCCAATCGATTAAATAGTCTGACACAAAAATAGCTTTGGGCTTCAGGGATAAGAGTGAAGAAAGGGGCTGGACTGTTGTATTTTTTAAATGTAGCTTCCTCAAAGCATTTTTCCTGGACCTCCTGCCCTCCCTTTAACAGTGGAAACAGATGGCGTACAGTGAATGCAGCATCAGCTGTGTTTGTGGTCTCAAGGAGATTTGTAGATTCAGATTTAGGAGGATGGAGAACCTTGTAAGATGTGACTGGAAGAAAGGTAGAGGGTAGTTCGGTATGAACTGGAAATGGGTAGAGTTGGTGGTTACACAGACAAATCGACATCATAATGCACCTAAAGGCAGAGGTGCATCATGGGATGCCACCCACAAATGTTGGCCTTTATCAGCATATTTAAACAGACAGCCAGAGGTCACACAGCCAGACCTAACTGGTAGATTTATCCTAACAGAAAGTTTTAAGCCTGATCTTAACCGTATGAGGGCGGGAGGTGGTTCTGATCACTGAGGGCTCTGTGTGTCATTCTGCTTTTAGAAGCTGAAGAAACCAGTAGAGCTGCAGTCTGAGAGCAAAGCGATCATCTGGGATCATCTGGAACTTTGACATCTTTATGTACAATAGAGCTTAATGTGTGAGAAGACGTTTCAGTTTTATTCTTTACCGGGGAGCCAATGAGGAGCAAATAAAGCAGGAGAAACATGATCAGTCCAGCCAGTTCCCATAGAACCCTTGCTGCAGCTTTTTGGATCAGCTGGAGACTTTTCAGCATGTTTGTGGAACAGAAATTGATCAGGAAATAGCGTAGTCCAAATACTGACATAACAAATACAGAGACTAGCTTCCCAGCACCACTCTGAGACAGGATGGTCCTCAGTATGGGTCAGTGGGAGAAGGTGGTCCTCGAAACTTGTTTCATATGTGAGTCAAGACTCAGAGCGTGTCCAAAATAAGTCCAAGGTTCCTCGCTGCACAGGGAGCCAAGTTACTGTCACTTTGAGTAATTCCATAGCTAGTCTGTGGCTCCAGCTGCTGATCAGATCCCACCGTGACTTTTACTTCATTCCGGCAAAGACCCTCCTTACCTCACCAAGTCATCTTCTCCATAGTTGTGCTAAATATGTGCAGGCAGGAAGTGGAAGGATGTAGCAGTCATTTTAATCATCTGCAGGAGGAGTTGGCATGTCACAGTGAGAGAGTTACGGAGATGAGAAGGAACTTATGGATAGTCAGCAGGAGTTTGGGAACACAGAGAACAGCTGAGGTAAACAAGGAGCGACACAATGAACCAACTTCAGACGTTATTAGCCAAACATGTGATGATGCCTTTCAGTTGCAATGGTAACCAGCCGTTTGATGACTGATAGTTCGGTGTCATGTCCGTGTCAGAGTCTGCTAACAGGCCTCCTGTATCATCGCCCTGATGACCCCATCAGCTTCCTGCAGAGCTGCTTGAACAGGACCAGACAGAGGGGGGGCCCTGAGGGCGTCACATGGGACACCTTCATCCACCTGGAAAGAGAGCAGCTGGAGATAACACCCTCCAAAATAAAACCCCGAACAGGAACGCTGCTGACTCCCTCAACTGCTCCAGCGTTACCCCCTGTACTCCCAGCAAAACCCCTGTTACCCCCAACACCTCCCCCACTAACCCAACTGCCCTCCATTAGGTTCAAAACCTCTCTCCCCCCACCCACAACACCACCCCTTACGGAACCCAGAGTCTTCCTCCCAGTTCGACCCAGGTTTCCTCTGGATCCGCTCAGACCTTTAGGAGATCCACCAGCCCACAGAGCCCTTCTCCCGCCTACACCCAGACCCCCAGGAAGTCCCCCAACCCACAGAGTTACCCCCACAGCTCTACCCAGGATTGCTGGAGACGCAGCTGGACCTGTGGGAGCGGTGCCAGTCCACACTGGGATGATACCAGACACACGGACCCTCAGCAAAGGTGATGACAGACTTCCAGTTAAAGAAAACCAGTCAGTAGAAGAATCCCAATCAGGTTCATGTTCTAACTCCGGTTCTGACTCTTGCTCCTCCCTTCAGCTCCTCTTCCTGCACTTCGTTCTCAGCTCTCCATAGATTCGGATTCCGACATGACAGAGAGTTCTGGACTCCAGCAGGAACTCAACATCATCCCGCCCCTGAGGCCTCGCCCCGTCATCATCTTTGTCCTCGGTAAGACAATCTGAAAAGAATCCAGAACCAGCAGTTCTTCTCAGACATGATCTTCACTCACTCCAGGTAGACAGGAGGTGTTTCAACGTTAAATCTGGGGCTAAAACTGGGATTTTATGTAACATTTTCAACCAGAACCCAAACCAGCAGCACAGCCCGTCAGTAAATAAGAACGGATCTATTGTCTCCTCCAGGTGGACCAGGAAGTGGGAAGGGAAGTCAGACTGCAAAGCTTGCTCAGCGCTTCGGGCTGCGAGGCGTCTCAATGGACATGCTGCTCCGGAAGCAGTTGCTTAGCAACGTCTCCACACGCAAAAAGTGGGAAGTCATTTCAGAAATGATGTGTCTGGGAGAGCTGGGACCACAGGTCAGTTTTCCCACAGTTTTTCACCCTTAGGACTGAACCTTCGTAAAGTTAAGATTGTTCTATGCACCAGTATATAAACCCACATTCTCCAGTTTAACAAAGTTACATTTCCAGTCAGCGGACCAGTGGACCCCAGCTTCCACATGGACTCCGGCAGCAGTGTTTCTTTTTCAAATGAAATACTTCTTGCATTGCTCAAAAGCTTCAACGAAAACCTCAGATCCAATCAGGTTAGATAACTTCTGGTCAGCGGTTGCCATGGTGAATCCAGGTATCAGTTACTCAGAGTTGACTGGACTGACTGAAAGCTGCTGACATGGAAATGAAAACTCAGTTGTTGTGTAGAGTTTCTTCTTAAATTCAGAGTTAGTTGACCCAGAACTGAAACTACGCCACAATCCCAGACGTGATCTTAATCTTGATCCATAATCAGAACCAAAATCAGACCCAGAGCCTGGTCCTTCCCTGGCCAGTGAATCTGAACCGGGCTTGGACCCAGAACATGAACCGGGTACGGTGTCTGTTTGCAGGAAGACACAGTCCCTGAGCTGAGGAAGCAGCTGATTGGCCAGCAGGAGGCCCAAGGATTTGTTGTTGATGGTTTCCCCCGAGACATCCATCAGGCCCTGAGCTTCCAGGAGCAGGTACGGTCCAGTCCGAAGGTAAATTAAAGGTCCAGTTTGGATTCAGGAAGACAGAATCTGGTTGACGTCAGCTGGAGGCGGCAGAATGTGATGCTCTGACTCCGTGCACAGGTGGGCTCCCCTGACCTGGTGCTGCTACTGCTCTGCTCCAATGAGACGCTGTGTTGTCGCCTGCAGCGGCGAGCCACAAGACTCGGTCTCTTAGGCGACAGTAGCTCGGCCCTCCACCGACGCCTGGACCGGTTTGAGCGGGACATCGTGTCTGTCAGCAGATACTACAAACAGCTGCACCTGCTCACTCAGGTGGGTCAGCCGACACACCTGCAGACACATGCAGGTGCATTTTTCCTCTGTTGTGTCTTTGCGTTCGATGTTTGATAAGTTTTGGACTCCGTGTCGTGCAGTAAAAGCGTATAATGCATGGGTCCTCGCTGTTTAGTCCTTATTTTATGATGTGCTTCTATCTGCATCGTTTCCATGTTGTTTGTTTTCAGGTGGATGGGAACCGGGATGAGGAGACTGTATTTGCTGATCTGATTTCAGTCATCAGAAAGAAGCTGTTTCTGAAGGATCATTCAGGTATTTCATTTCCCCTGTTTCTTCCCTTTGCTTTGACCCTGATCAGCCGAGGCTCTAACAGATCCGGGTTTTTCCAGATGCTGCTGATCCTGTGGCCGGCGTCTCATCTCCGGATCACTGATGTTAAACCGATTGTTCTGTGACTTCGTCTGGGATCAGCTGATCCCTGTTGTGTGTGCAGTATATCGCTGTTTGTCTCCATGGAAACGTGCTGGTGTAGCTTAGATGGTGAGGTCAACAGTGAGGATGACATGAAAAATGTGTTGATGGTCGAGAATCATGGGACTCTCTTAAATGTCTTTTCTTGGTAAAGCTGTGATGTGACCTGGGGTCC
Organism: Craterocephalus amniculus; assembly: GCA_036024015.1. NCBI lineage: Eukaryota > Metazoa > Chordata > Actinopteri > Atheriniformes > Atherinidae > Craterocephalus > Craterocephalus amniculus. The sequence continues at coordinate 6,398 of JAVQJG010112791.1, read as the reverse complement.
ATCACAGAAAGCACGTCGTACTGAGACTCTGAATATGTTAAACCCACAGTTGCGTAAACTCTGGGTCTTACCCTGAATCTGTTGCCATGGAAACTGACTCTGTGAAGTAAAACCTATTTGCTGTATTACAAAGAAACACTGAGTTTCTACCTTTCTCTTCCAACCTGTAGCTGTCAGACGTGGGTTGTTGTCCCAATAAAAAAGACACCAAAAGCCGAATTAAAACACTTTTTATTTATTGAGAGACAAATTTTCAGATGTGGTATTATTTCCAGATCAATATCTCATCAAGTTAGCGTTTTGCAGTCGTGGAATTCTCTGGTCATATCTACCAACATGCCACACAGTGGACAGTCATGGCAAAATCTGTTGTGTAAATGTAATTGTGTAAATGGCACCTTTCTTCATCACACTGGCAACCAGAACCATAACATGTTGGGAAGGCAGTGGTGAGATGATTCATGAGGAAAGTCATCACATGTCTGAAATCAAAATTCCATGAGATCATTTACTGTTAGTTCATCTGAAGCAGACACCATAGAAATCAATCTGCTTCAATATATAACTACCATCCATCCATTTTCTGTACCACTTAATCCAGTTCGGGGTTTCGGGTGGGCTGGAGCCTCTCCCAGGCAGGAGGTGGGGGTGGCAGGTTTCCAGTCCATTGCAGGGCCACACAGAGAGACACACAACCATTCACACAGACACTCACTCCTAGTGATATCTCAGAGTAGCCGTTTAACTTCACATGCATGTCTTTGGACAGCGGCAGGAAGCCGGCACCCATCTAGCCACCACGCCACCGTGCAGCTCATGTAACTAGCACGTGTGGTCAAACTTCCATCCACGGTGGAAAACCTTGCTGTTGTGCGCTCTCAGGTTTCTGCAGTGGGTTGGACTCATGTCTGTCTCGCTCTGTCGGCCCTGCGATGGACTGGCCTCCTGTCCAGGTGTACCCCGCCTCTCGCCTGATAACAGCTGGGATAGGCTCCAGCCCTGAATTGGTTAAGCGCTACAGAAAACGGTTGGACGGACGGATTAAACCTACATTAAACTTAGACTCTAATATTTCAGCTTTAGTGCTGTTGTGTATTCAATCAGTAGTAGTAGTAATTGTGGCTCAGGCAGCAGTTTTCTCCCATGATGTTTCTTTCTCCCTCCTTCATACTAAATCGTTCCTCGTATGCTTGTACAGAAACATTCAGTTTCAATAATGTGACTGAACTGGCAGCACTTTGTCAGCAGTTTCCATGGTGACCCCAGGTATCAGACAAATACTTTTTAATGGTTCCCAACTCTGGGTACAGATGCTCACTGTCTGAACCAGACCAAAGCAGCTGATGTGGAACTGAAGGCAGAGTAAGCGATGTTTCATCATCGATGTGTTTTAAACTGAGAATGTGATTGAGCTTCAGCTTGAGAAGTCAGAGCAGCACTCTGATCCAGAAGAAAACGCTTCAGAGCTGCAGTGTGACAGACAGAGAGGCTCATGGGATATCTCTGTTATCACAGCTGGAATGTTAATGAAAGAGCCTCCCCATGTGACCGTCGCCGCTGGAGATAAGAAGACGGAAATAGACGGAGGCCCGAGGACAGACGAGATGTTAAATAAAGACAGGAAGGCGTGAAGGAAGTCAGATGGAACGTCAGCAGCTCGTCTCCACATGTTAACGTCAGACACCTTCAGTTTCCTCAACATCTGACCTTCAGGCCACCTGGTCTCTGCAGCTTTATTGATCCTGGTCCGGACTGGATCCTGGTCCGAATTAACGAGTGGAGCAGCTTCCAGTAGAATCAAAAGTAAAAAAGATTCATGCTCTCTGTTGTGTTAGTCATGGTCGGCTCAGTGAAACCTCCAGAACCAGCTCAGAGAAATGGGAGAGACTGTTGTCATAGTAACAGCCACAGGAAGCTATGTGACTGTCATCCATGTTTCCACAGATGAAACATAGTTGTAGCTGCAGCATCTGTTTGTGGCCCTGATGTGTGTGCACGGCGTGCACGTAGATTCACATGTTAGGGGTCGTCACCTGTCACTCAAATAAAGTTTGAAACTAAAAGACTTGTGTTAAAGTAAACACAGACAGAGTATGTTTAAACTTGATGAGGAATGAATGTCTGAAACATTAACAAGTCACAGATACCAAAGTTCTGCATCTTCTGTGTCATCCAGCTAGAATTTCAGCATATTCCTCTGTGTTAGTGATGGGAAACTCTGCTTACTGACATACATGTCACATATATCTGCTCCCAGTCCCAACTGATTCATACCATTAAAATCACTGATTTGAAACAGCAAATAATCCATGTCATTAAAATAAATAAAAAAACTCCACAAAGTGGAAATATCAAATGTAACCTTTTCCGTAACTTGAACAAAATTAATATGTAAATGCAACTAAGCAAAATTACAACGAATGTCTCTGCATGTAGAGAGAAGTAAGTATAAATTTGGACTTTATTCTTCAAACTGAAGCCTACTGACAGATAAAAAACTGCAAAGTGAAAAAAATCACAGTCATCATATCTCTCATCAACCTGGTACAAATGTAGCTTTTAATTCCATTCGATAACACAATGAAAGGCTGTTGGGGCGCCACCCTGAGGACAGGACAGACTCTGCACCTGCTGTCTGCTCCACTTGTACAACAGCAGGGGAAACTGATTGACAGTCCTTGTTACATCCTCACTGGACAGACTGACGTCCCAGACGTGTGACTGACTTTGAATTATTTGGTTCTGATTATGTGTTCTCCAAAACTTCCTTCTTCCTATTTTATCTTTGCACTGTGTTTAGGTGCATTGTAAAACAAGAGATGCACTTTAATAATATGTTGTTTGGTCCCATCTTTGCAGTTATCTCGCTGGCAGGAGCAGGGAAGAGCCAGCCAACGAGTAAATGTTTCTCAGATACTGAATGATTCATTCATGATTGGCACATCACTATTTTAGATGAACCCTGGTCTGCTTCCACACAAGAACCCTCTGGTGTGAACCAAAGAAGTGAACTCTGATCTGCTTTGAAACCAGGGGTCACGTTCCTTTCCAATGAAATCTGTCGCATGAGGGCGTCCAGGGAGCCAGAGAGCAGTGACGTGAAGCGACATGCCATCAGATATCTCTGGGTGGCCGTGACTCATGAAGTGGAGCAGTTGTCCAATGACTACATCCTGAAGTGTCCTACGGTATGACCCTGAACCTCGTGTTGCCCCCGCTGATAACAAGTATGGCTGTTATTTCCACGTGATTTCATTGCTAAAACTTGGTGAGGTAAAACTAGTCCAGGTGCATAAAGACGAGGGATTTGAGTCTCTGGACATAAAGATGGTGCAGGTGTAAGATGAACTTGATGAGTCGGGATGTTGTTGGAGTTTGGATCTTCATCTGTTTAGTCCATTTGCTTCAAACTTTGAACACTTTCACCCAGACTGAAAGTGCGAGGACGTTCCGCAGCTTTGTAAGTGTGTGTGAGATAAGAGTCCAGCCTGGGCTGATCCAGCTGCTACTGGAAGCCTTTTATCTTATCTTTGAAGTGTTTCTATTTCAGTTTTCTTCCATCTTTGGTCGTCTGGTTTCTCCTTTCTCTCTCTCTCCCCTCTTTTCTGCCTCGCTCGCCCGGCCTCCTGCAGATATAAAACAACTGAAGAGGACCGTCCCCCGTCCCCATTGCTCTGCTGCAGCATGGCTCCAAAGAAAGTGGAACCGAAGAAGACAGAGGTGAAGAAGGTGGAGGCGAAGAAGGAAGAGCCTCCTCCTCCGGCCAAGCCTGCAGAGCCGGAGCCCAAACCTCCGGAGGTGGACCTGAAGAGCATCGTTGTGGAGTTCACTCCGGACCAGATCGAGGAGTTCAGAGACGCCTTCTCACTGTTTGATGAGACGCCCACGGGGGAGATGAAGATCACCTATGCTCAGTGTGGCAACGTCATGCGGGCACTGGGACACAACCCCACCAACGATGAGGTGCTGAAGCTGCTGGGCAGGCCGAAGGCGGAGGAGCTGCACGTCAAGCTGCTGGACTTTGACAGCTTCCTGCCAATGCTGCAGCACGTGGCCCGGTCCAAAGAGCAGGGCAACTTTGAGGACTTCGTGGAGGGACTGAGGGTCTTCGACAAGGAAGGCAACGGCACGGTGATGGGGGCGGAGCTCCGCCACGTCCTCGCCACGCTGGGGGAGAAGATGACAGAGGATGAGGTGGACCGTCTCATGGCCGGACAGGAAGACGCTAATGGACACATCAACTACACGGAGTTTGTCAAACACATCCTGGCAGGGTAAAAACAGATGGAGGGAAAATCCAGATCTTTCTCTGGGGTGTTACATCTGTTCAGTTCTGAAATAAAACAAGTCGAATCTGTCTTTGTTTTCTCTGACATCCTCATCATCACTCTCTCTCTTCATCATCACTCGCTCCAGGGCAGCACACACACAGAGTCAAAGCTCTGCAAGAGATCCTGTTTACAAAGGCAAATCTGAGTCACGCTTACATCAAACTGAACATTAAATCCAATTGAAACATGTTTTATTGAAAATGACTGCTGAAATATAAAATTTGGTTTTACATAAAAAATTAAATTAAAACCCATTGCCACATGAAATTCTTATTAACTTGAGAAATTAGTTTAATTGTGATTTTCTGTCCGTACCTACATGCAGTTGTAGAAAAAACGTGATCAGTTCCACATAAATTAGAGTAGACACGTCACAAAAACTTTTTTTTCAACACAAGATGGCTTCAGGCATCTTACTTTGTGCTTACTTTGCAGCAGGAACTTGGTGTGGCTTTTTGCTAAAATAGTAAACGGGAGTAGGACTACACTACATTTCGGGGAGTACATGAGAATATTTTTAAAAAGGGGGCTACATTTCTCTGTCTTTTAAACACTTCTTACTTTCTAGTTTGTTGTCTGTAGTTTGTATTATGAGCTGGTTCAGGATGACCACACACGTGGACACACAAATCACTAAAGCTTACAAACACATAGTTTATGTGAATATTTCTTAAATGATGAGGCTTGATTGTTGCCATATAGATAACACCCCATCAGTGGAAAAATAGGCAGTCTGCTTTAAGGCTCCAAAAATAAACTATATTGAGCTGAACTATTATCCTGAAAAGCAGATAACCACTGCTTTGGGATGTATATTGTTGAGGGAAACTGATTCAAGGATGAGGAGTCTGGATGAGTTGGAAAAGGATTAACAAGGGTTTATTTGAAAAAAACAAAACAAAACATGTAAACAAAACAAACAGATTGCAATTGGAAACCACACATTTACCATCCATTCATTTGTTCTGAGGTGAAGTTATATTTTATATTATCATTGTATACAGTAGTTGTCAATTAGCATCTGCCACTCACTCTGTAAAGTGGTTTGGAAAAATCATGTTACCTGACATCATGACTGCAGCAAATAAAAGAAAAAAAGAGGCAGGAGGTCGAACAAAAGACATTTTTATTGTAAAACAGTCTCATCTCTGTTAACCAGGTAATCAGTAATCAGTCATATAAGACATTAGGAACTTCATCTAATATGTTAAATATGTTATGAACTCATTTGAAAACATTAGAAAATAAAAAGTTTTGTTTTCAACGTCACAGCTTCTTGTTAGAGAGTTATCATCAGCATCCGGCTGATGAATAAATGAGTCGGAGCATCACTGCGACCAGCTTCGGTCGTAGTTGCTTCTAGGTTGAACATCAGCTTAAAGTCAACAGCAACAAATCTGAAGGCTATTTTAATGTTGACTTCTATTAGACGGTTAAACTTCACACAATGTGACACATTTCAGGGTTTCAGTTAAAGGGACTAAATGTAAGTTATTACTGAAAAATTTCTTTACAATAGCCTTTTTATTTGACCCTTAACAATTAAAACATCTATTGATGAGCCGACTGACACCTCAGCAGTTCAGCAGTGGTGCATCTTTTAGCCTGTATCTTATTTTCCTGAACCTACTTGGGTCAGAAGTTCCCACATCCCATCTGTTTCTGCAGATGGGATGTCTAGCGGGTGTTGTAATTATTTGTATTAACTCTAGACTTATGCTTACTTTAGCTAAGCCATTCATACAGTTATTATACTCTATAGATTTATTGCATTACTTATCAGTTTATATGTTTACTGTATTACTTACTATATCAGATCAACCAGTTTTACTGGTTATATTATCCTTAACTTAGAAATATATGCATTTAAAGTTAGTATGACATGTGCTAAGACTTTACAGCCTTTCTGAACTCAGCTTAGAGCAATTAAAATGATTCACACTAGACAGACACTAGGAAAGGCTTCACAGCCTCTTCACAGGCTGATAAGACCAGACAGGACGAGCTCATAGATAAGACTTGGGCCCTGAGTGCTGGAGCTCAAAGATGACCATTGTTCAAGAAAGT
>JAVQJG010112786.1:0-13071 GCA_036024015.1 Craterocephalus amniculus | reverse complement strand
GTTAAAAGGTGCTACAACAGTGTGGAGCATTAACCATAATGATGAAACTGTCTGATTTATTAACTTCAAAAAGTCTAATTTAATGAAACATTAAGATAATTTCTCAAACTGTGCAAATTGTGCATCTATTAACTTCTTCTCAAAACTGCTAGTTTCTTTTACTAAGATTTTGATAAGTAATGCTTCACTTGTTCCCTTCGCATGTTTACCCTTGAATTCTCCCGAATCAAAAGACATATCTTCATCAACAAAGCCAACGTTAATCCATCCCTGCCATGTTGTTTACTGTTCTGTCTGGTCTCCATTGCATCACTCCGTCTCAAGAGACCTGATTCAACATTCAGGTTTTACTTTACTTGTTAAAGACATCAATTTAAAGGGCTTGCTTCTTCAGAATTCCAAATTTTTTTTCCTAATTTGCCGGTCAATTGCTGTTTTTCTGCAGCTTTGCGTGGAGGGCATTACAAAGAAGCAATGTTTTGAAGGACATATGTGTGCGCTGTCTTGTTTTTTTACTTTATTTTATTCAAAGCAATTTAACTGATTTAAGAATGAACAAATAGCCTCAGCAGCCTGCTTCTTTTTGGTATCCTGTCATTTTTGTCTGTGTCTGTATAATGCAAATCCAACCACACAAGGCAGAGATATTTGGGGATGGAATTTAATTCTCATAAGAGTCCGGCTTTAAATAGAAGCACTTGTGTTACTGTACCCATGGAGCCCCTCTGTAGGAGCTCTCTGCACTGTTGCTATACCTACCCTAACCTACTTTTCAAAAACCTGTCGTGTAATGTTCTGTATTTTCTTCACCTCATCATGTTTGTTTCCAGGAGATTATTTGCCTCATTTAGTTAACAATTGTTTACTTTCATCGCTGGAGATGCAGATGCGTCCTCTATAGGGATTAAGATTGCAGGTACTGATAGATTCATGCTATAATCCAATTAGAGCATCATTTGTGTATGCGCTGCCTGCTTTACCTCATTGATGAGCCTTTTGTTTAAAGCTAATGATAACAGACTGGCATGAGTTTACCTACATTCATTACATTGTATTCTCTAGTAGGTCCAAAAATAAATCACATTAATACCATTATTCTTTCTTGGACTTAGTAGTAGATGTAGGATCACAGTTTGCGAGACGGTCAGCGCTCCTGCTGTCATAGCCCAACATGTGTCTGGGTGATATCACCGCAGATGATGATCATTTAATCCACACTCACTTCAGCGGCTCAGCGTTCATTTTCACACCTTGTACTAGCTGTGTCACATTGGTTTATGCTTTTAAAAAAATCAAACTCACCGAATTTCACACATAATATTTTGTGAGAATGGATGAAAATCGTTGCACTTCTTTTGACTGCATTCAGCTACTGAAGTGGATGATTTCGTTTTTTTTTTCCTAACCACTCTGCATGGAGCAAACAGTAGAGAAAACTCCACTGGATTGATTTTTTTTTTCTTCTTTTTTTTCTCAGTCAGTCCAAATTAATAACACATTTCAAACCTTAATGTTTAACAAAGACAAAGTTAGTTTTGTATTTCTAAGTAGAATTATGTGAAGTTATTAGACGGCTTAATCAAGACAAAATGAAAATCTTTGCTCTTTCGTTTAAAATCTTATTGGAAGAAAAAACATTTAAGAAGAAAAAAGACCACCAACATTGGCTAGTCTCTCAGGAAAATTCAAGGATCAGACATTGCCCTCATCTTTTCAATAATCACACTGAGCCTTCCACACATGAAGTGTGCAAGTCTTTCAATGTGTTTGCCTTCAACCTTCCTCCCACATGCAGTTCAAAGAAGAACATTGTCTTCCCTTACTGTAAATCTCATGTTTCAGATGGACCACAAGCCTAAACAAGATTTAAGGTGAGGCAGGCAGGCCAGATCATTACTTGTCATCTTTGAGGCCTTTGTTGGCCGGTCAAGCAGTGGAGTACTTAGCGTGTGATGTCTGATATAAAAGTCATGGCCATGTTCAGCACTGCAAATGTCTTCATCGATAATAACGTGAAAAAAGGATCTTCCAAGAAGAAATTGGCAGCAGTTTTTGGGTTTATTTTCATGCCATCCTGAATTTGAAAAGCTCCAACAAGCTCAGCCTTATTGACTTTAGCTGTAGAGAACTCCTCCTCCCCATGGCTGGGGTCTCGCTGAGACCAGAGCCTCAAGTTGCTGTAAGTGATCCAACCACCTTGCCGTATAACTGTCCAATCAAGATTTACAATTTTTTACCTGTCCATAAAACATTGGGGAAAAAAATGTCCACAGGTATTACTTTGCTAATCCAGTAGGGATTGTTTTTTCAGCCCTCTTTAACCTTGACTGTATTTCTAAGCCCCTCTAAACATTTCTGCACTCCAGAAGGTTGCCGGGCTACAGTATGTGTTGAAGGATAATGGGTTAACAGTTTCAGCATATTTAGTTTTTCTCAAGTCTTTCACAGTTAATTTGCACCTTTTCTGTTCATTTTTGGTAACCTTGTTGATTATTTATAACATGTAATTGCATTGTCACACCTTAATAATTCAGTTTCTATGTTGATTTAAAAATATATATATTTCAACTAAATCTTTTACAGAAGATTTTCCCGAAGCCAATGACCCTGCAAAATAATTATACAAATCTTTATTTAAGTTTAAACCAAAACCTCCTTTCCCATCATCCAGCAACAACTGAATAGAAAGACATTTTGGGTCAAAGTATAAACCAGTGTTTTACCATTTAATGTTGACTGATGATTCAGTTGAATTTTAACATTTCTTTTGTTTAATTTTAGAAATGATGCTCGATAATTATCATCCTGCTCATGCCCTAAACTCAACATTAACAGTTAATGTTCAAATCAATATAGAGAAATGTTACTGTTATACGTTTACAGTACTAGGTCTTGCTGTAATAATAAACTGAAGCAGGAGAAAAGAAGATTTGATGCTCACATTTACAGGCTTTTACAGATCTTGCCAGTCAGAACAAAGTGGGCTTTTATGAGGTAATGGCCTTAAAGGGTCAGGTACTAAAATTACTTGTTTCAGAAAGGCTGCATAGAGACCAGTGCGTTAGATAAATAAAAATTTATCTGAACTATAAATCAGGCAAAGCAGGATTCCCAGAATATATAGACATGAACAAAATGGGTCCTCTTTGGTTAAATGCAATAGATCCTAGGTGGGAAAATCTATAATATAACTTTTATTACACTGAACAATGCTACTGTCTGAGAACTGTTGGACAAAAAGAAAGCCTATAGCTTTTTCAATTTCTTAAGGAAACAATAGTCACATTCGCTGCCAGCATCCTACAATTTATATCCGGGTCATTAGAAATTAATCAACTGGCTCGGTGGCTGTGCTGCATTTCATAAAAAATATCCAACAAGTGTTAAAAAGAGTCATGAATGGCTGATTTCAGATAATTTCATATTGATTGTTGCTGAAGGGATTCATTCCATTTCTTTATTTTAGCAGATGGATGCTGTTGAGTCAGCATAATTTATAATTAATGGGGCTTTGCACTGAATGAATCATTACACCCCTATTGATTGTAATTAAGTTTATTAATATTTAATGACATACAAGGAACTTGTTTCACTTGGCTTCATGCTGGAAAGAAAATAAGTGGAAAGAAAGTTTCAGTTTAAATGCTTTAAACTCTTGAATGCTTTGAACTTTGCACAAACATGGCCCCATTGACAATTATCTAATTGATTTCTCCTTTTGCCCAAAACTCACCAGTGCGCACAGTTAAACAGTGATTCAATACTGTATGAGTATTCTAAACAGCAAGGACCAAAGTCAAGAAAAAAAAAATTATTATATTATCTGATGAGTTGTAAGAATTCCTGTATAGCTATAGGTAATCAGTCATGGTGCTAGGGCTGGGCAATAAATCGATTTTATCTATAAATCGAATTTGCTATTAATGAGGATTACATTTTTTGAAAATCAAGATTTTTTTAGCCGGAAATATTTTGTCGACGTTGCCTTCCCTCACCTGTACAACTGTATGCGTGAAAGTTATATTTTCATTGTTTAAAGTGACAGGTCCTGCCAGCTTCTTTTACAAGTTTGTTTCACAACTTAAAATATCTGCACTTTGAATTTAGGTCAACTTCCTTAATGTGTGATTGAAATAAAAGCATGTTTTCCCATAAAATCTAATATTTGTGATCTGTTTTAAAGAAAAAGACAGGAAGATTAAAGAAAATTGATTAAAATCGAAAATCGTTTTGGGTTTTGAAAAATCTGAGATTTTATGTTTTGGCAATTTCGCCCAGCCCTACATGGTGCTATGTTGTCTTTAAACAAGTTCTAATCCTAGACGTACTATTTCTGTGCACAAGCAGCCAGCAGTAAAAAGCCAGTTCTGCAGGATTTGAGCAAGACTGTGCCAATACTAAGTCCACAAAATAATAAGAGCTTAATGAGTGAAGCGTATCTTCTGGCCCATTTAGAGAATTTTCTCTCCCTCTGAATGAAACAAAGCTTCTGAGGCCTGCGGCTAATCACTGCCCTTTACCTGTTGTCATTTATCTAGAGGAGTCAATTGGTCTGTTTCTGCGGGGTGCAGTGGTAATTATGATTTGGCTATGACTTGTGTTTGGCTCCATTGTCTGACTCTGCGGCACACATGCTGGGATATTGGGGACTTGATGCTCAAAGCTCATTCTGGAGAGTTCCACTTGGACTAAACCACTCACTGTTCCCCTGGAGTGCTCTGCCACAAACTAAACAATGCTCAGCCAAGACGAGTCAAGATCTTCATAGGGAAAAAAAACCTGAACCTATTTTTACTTTTCACTCAGAAGGCTTTATATGTTGAAATACCGTTTCCAATGCACCGTAAGAAGCTGAATAGTTTCCCTTTCACTGCTTCTGTTTCCATTTATGGGTGACTGAAAAAGTTGGGAAGCAAAAAATAACAATTTCACAATATTGCTCAAGATCATTTTTATGAGATCTGGCTCTCTACAAACTTAGATTTGTATTAATATTTAATCGCATTTTAAATTGGATGAGAAATACAATTATGTAAGTAAATACGCCTGTCCTATCAAGCAAGAAATTGAGAAAATCTCCAGCAAGTAGCTTTTCTCTCAAGGTGAGATTTTGTAAATGAATGAATCAACCTGAGGAAGATTTACACCAACATAATCCACATTCGTATTCATCTATTCTCTCAGTATGTCAAATGAACTCCTTACCTATGGCAGATGGTGATTTGTTGAACACTTGTTTATAGTCCTCCTCATTTAGCATCATTTTTGGAAAGATGCAGAGATGCAGAGTGATTATATGGTGACAGTGAAACAAGTATATTCAGAAGTATAGTATTTATAAGTATATTATACATGAACCACTTTATATATCAAAGCATATGTTTTCTAATTTCTAATTATCTCTATTTGGTGTTGAGAGGCACAAAAAGTAAGGAGTTTAACTTCAATACAATTCCTCAATGATTTCAATGTTTGACAGAACCTCACTGCTACCAAGTGCTCATAATAGTTGTTAACCACAGTTTTAACTTTTTTCTTTTTTACCAAATCTCAAAGGTCTGACCATCATTATCTGTAATATATAGCAGGAATTAAAAAAATAATTGTTACCTTCTAGCTGCTAGTTAGTTGTGAACTCTTTTTTTAAAGCATGGCAAGGCTTCTGTTCTGATCTAATAAGATTTGATTTCCAGATAGAAAGTCATCTGAAAAAACAACACTTCACTTAATTCCAAAGCAGTGTATGTGCAGTGATTTTTTCCACCACCAGCACATGGATCACCCAAAGACACTGTAAGAAAGAGGGAAAATGTTTCAAAGTGTTATTAATCTGCCCGCTGCTATGCAGAGGTTGCTGCTGAGGTTGGTCCACTCTGTTGTGTCAGTGGCACTGCAGCATGGGCGCAAGTCTGGCCGCTACTTTTAGCTGACAACTAGATCCCATCTTTGCGCAGCAAGTTTGGCAACTCCATTCTCTCTAAGTAAGTATGGTTTGTGTAGCGGATTCTGGTTGGATGAATGGCCAGCCAAGTAGAGACGCTGCTACAAAAAAAAAAAATCCTTATAAACAGCTGCCACAGGGCAGAGTTACGGCGCAGCGCCAGCACGCAAGATGGCAGCGATTCACGCCGGTTGTTGTGGGAAGCGCCTGACCGAAGATGACGAGGAGCCAATATTACCTCCAAGAAAACAACGTTATCTTACAAGGAAAGGGACAAAACGCGGATAAATATTGGACGTGCATTTCCAAGGTAGAGAGAGCTGCAAGACCAAAAAGGACTCCAGTTTGACTCTGAGCTCGCTCTTCTTCTGGTATGTGACTCGCGGAGCAGAATCCACCTCGTCCACGTCTCTGTTTTCCTCTACCAGGAGATGGTAGCCCCTCGCTGCAACCTGCCGCTGCAGACAGGCTGCTACTGTTGCTCTAAGAAGTTGTATTAAAATAAAAATGGCTTACATTAAAATGTGTACGTTATGGATCATAAGGATGAATAATTAGAATAAACTGCGGTTCTAAGCTGAACTCATGTATTACACAAGCAGAACCCATCATGAACTAGTCATATTTTCATTAATTTTAGAAAATACAAAAGGAATTATATCATGTTATGGGCCTACATACGTTTAAACATGCTCTATGTTTGAAATTAAATAAAGTAAAACTGTATGAGGTGAAGAGGAGTTTCTTCTTTTTTTAAGAGGGGCATGGTTTATCGGTTGGGGAGAGTAAATGGAGGCGCGGATTGTCACAGGCTTTGTTTTGGTGTCAGAGAGCTCTGCTGTGCGCCACCTCGTGGCGAAAAAAAATCGCTTTTAGCTTTTTTAAGTGACTTCATGTTTCAAATTCCAGCATTTTTCCACTTATTCTCTAATATAATCTTCTGCTGAACATAATATTAACATATTTTCTGTTTATACTCACGTTCAGGTTAAGCTTCGGTCAAACCATAACTCTGAGAATCGTATGCAAGACAGATATTTTATGCATATCAAAAACTGTAAAAATCCTTCAGACTAAATAATAGGAATTTAAAAACACATAGTCTACCCTATTATATCTCTTTCACACATGCACACTCACACACATCACAAAGGCCATGTACAGACCCCCCACACACAAAACCTGAAATTTGGCAACAAATCCAACAAGCTGGTAACACATGGGATTCGGGGGTCAGTGGACAGTTTCTCTAACTTGTGTTTGCACATGTAAAAACGCAGAAAAAAAAAGAGCTGCGCTGGACATTTATGGGAACTTTAATAACCCACTACATGGTGGATTCACATCAAAATTTAATTAAGGAGTCCATAATACAGTAGCTTGGTGCATTGATATGCACATGGAGTCAAGTCACTGGGGTCCAGCTTTATAAGACTACTAACATTGTTTAGAACAGAGGAGAATGGATTTATTCACATACTGTAAGTCCGATGATGCAACTGTTTGCGATGTCATCCCTTTTACTTTCATACTTTTTAGTACTGGTGGTGACTAACTGTATAGTACCATAACACAGGTATATTCTTTTCAGGGAAAGCCTTCTAATTTCAAGTCATGAAAATGGTATAAAAGTAAATATTCATGTTTTCAAGGCTTGTTTTCAAAACATTACTTTTAATTGTATGGCATGCTGTCAGATTTCTTTTTTGCTGACCCTTTAAAACATACAGCAGTGACTTTAAAACTGTCAGTTTAACAGAGTTAACTGCATAAACCTTCAAGAAGTTTCTGACCTTAAAGTTCTGTGCTTCTCATTTTGATGAAAACAGTGACCTTCATTATGTACATTCCTGGGGTCATAATCGCCCTGCAGCATCCCAAAGCTGAGATAATATTTACAATTTTGTGCTCCAGACTGGAGCATTAGATGACAGCTGTCTTTTGCTATACCACATCATGGCCCAGACCAGCGAATGGAAGTCAACACACTGGCTGTTTTAAACGCACACCATGGCTGATTCAGGAAAGAAACCCGAGAGGACATTAGCAAAAAAAGTGAGGAATAGAAAGAGGGAAAGTAACAAAGTATGAGATAAGACAAAAGTCAACATCAGGCTGGAGAATGGTCTGAGAAGAGATGCCAAATTATCCTTTGTTGGGTGCCAAAGTTAAAAAAAGAAACCTGCCAAAGTTTAGTCCTGCTTCCACAGAACAACGACAAATACAGTTGTGGAAAAGTTTATGGTCAATAAGATTTTCTTCACTTTATGTCTAAATTTGACTTAATTACCATTTATTTAAGATATCTTTAGTGGAGAGACCCATTTAGGCTGGCAGAATTTTATTGTTGCTTCCTCGCTGGGCCTCACTGAGCATTTTGCACACAGGAATTTGCAGCAGTATATCAGCACAATGTGTCAGAGCTTTGCTACAGTCTGTTGAAGATTCTAGTGACTCCTGGGAAACGAAGCACTTTTGAAACTTCCTGTGTAAAGGTATACTTCCTTCCCCAAGCCACTGAAGCATGAGGAGAATCCTGAAAGATGACGGATGGAGGCTCTTAGATTTTTAGTCTAGACAGACTGAGGATCCCTTTCAGCCTTTTCATGATGAACCTTCTGTGCCCAAAACTCTCCTTCCTCTGTAATGGCAGACTGAAGTGGTAGCAGCGTCGAGGCAGGAGGCAGATAATCAAATCATGCAGGATACTGTGTCATATTTAACCTTTACAGACCTAGTTTCTGGCTCAAAAATGGGATTCAACCCACAGAAGTGTTTCATACTATGAAAAAAAATCGTTCTTAGTTTTATTCAGTTTTCTATTTCATGTTTCTATCTCTCTTGCATAAATTCTCCCTGTATCTTTTTCAATCCGTGGCCGTAACTGTCTCCCTTCATGTGAGAAAGGTTGTTAATGAATGTGGATGTGCATGTGGGAAATGTGTGTGTTACCAGCAAAACTCTCCCTCTGAGTGACAGAAGCTCAACAAGCCTTTAGAGGAGAAAAAAAGTAAACAAGGAACATCTTTTTTCCAGATGGTCATGGTAAAAAAAAGAAATATTTACCAGAGGCAGCGCCTGCCTGAAGTGCTACAAGTCACATTGAGCAGAACTACTGTTGTCTGATGGAAAACTGGGGTCTGTTTATCTACAGAAAACAAAACTCATACATCCTGACTTGGTCTGTTGGATTTGTAATAGGCCCCACCATTGTTGGGCTCAGCGCTTTATCCATGTTTGAAAAATGACAAATCTCAAAAAGAAAATTTCCTATCAAAACTATCAGGACTGGAGCGTTAGAAAAGAGTAAATATTTATTTTGCGTTTCTTCCTGGTTTACTAAGGCTGCTCCCATCAACCTCTGCTCTAATCTGCGAGTATCTGGTATACACTCCAAACTAATTTGCCGTTTATTCTATTCTATGGATGTCAAAACTCCCGGCCTGGTGCTGAATGCTATCAGGGGAATGAGGGTCCCAGGATGCTCAACACTGCTGCTGACACAACACTATTTCTGAAAGACCCGCCACTTGATTTACCCAAGCAAAATGTCACAGTAATTGTGAAGATTTATATCAATGGGAAAGAGCTGACGAGGTCCCACAGCTATCAGATCTGACAGACTTAATATGTGCTCAAATGTTGCCTGCCACACTAAAGGCTTGCAGGTTGACCAATTTTACCCGGAATGTTCCACCTCAGCTGATATTGACCGAGCCGCCGTTTTTCACTTCTGTAAATCGAGTGTGAAGTGGAACCTTTAGGTTGTGAAATTGCGTTTTTAATAAACTGGGATTGCTTCAAAACATTTTATCACACATTTTTGATTTTTCTTTGTGTGCTGTCTCAGATGACATGAAAGCAGACTGACAGATTTGTGTGGTGGTTTGTGTAAACAGGCAAACTTTAAGGCACAGCATGTAACAAGATCAAAAATCAATGACCGAACATTTTATTATATCATAGAAACTTTGTTTCTATGGGCATTACATCACTTTACTAAAACACTGTTATATTTTTATTGTTTTTCAATCAGTTTTTGAAATCTACTTACAGTAACATGGCTACACCCCAAATGCCATATTTGTTCTACCATTTTTACTACGGTGTTTTGAATGGACAAACAATTCTGTGTGTGAAGTGAGAACCCTCTGCACTTTAAAACTGTACAAGCAGCTTTAGATGTTAGAGCACCATTTAAGATAAGGCACACAGAAGACAGGACACATGCACACAAGTTTGAAGCAGTTATTTGTTGTGCAGTGATCACAGCACCTGAATTAACTATCAATTTACATATGAAAGAATAAATTTGGCCCCTTAAAAAGGAGAACTTCGGAATTTTTCAACCTGTACCTATGTTGTAGCATGCTATATGATCATTTACTCACCCAGACAGTTGTGGCGCAACTCGAACTCCATCGGGAAAATATTTATATTCACACGCGATCAGCATAAATCCATATAATGGGAGCGATCTGGCAATCGTTGCTCGCCCACTAAATGAGGCATTAGCTGCCACAAAACGCCCTCGTTTTACCAATGTGTTGTTAGCAAATGCTAGT
The DNA here is from genome assembly GCA_036024015.1 of Craterocephalus amniculus. Lineage (NCBI taxonomy): Eukaryota > Metazoa > Chordata > Actinopteri > Atheriniformes > Atherinidae > Craterocephalus > Craterocephalus amniculus. The sequence continues at coordinate 2,565 of JAVQJG010112786.1, read as the reverse complement.
CCGATCCCTCCGTGACCTGGATGCAGCTTCTACTTCTTTTGTTGTTGTTATTCCGGGGTCCTTTCAAGCCTTTGGCGGTGACTTATTGCTCTATTCTATATTAACATTAACTCAGACTGCTTCAGGAAGTTGAGGTCCAGCCTCTTGAGAGGGCTCAATCCATAAGACCTGTTGCTAATGATTTTCACTCCAGTTCAGCATACATCAGGCATTTTTCTCTCCATTTTCCTTAAGGGGGCTGCTGACTTTCTTGACTTTTTAACATTCACCCTTCCATGAAAACAATTTCTGACGAGGCTTCGAAGAACAATAGATAGATCAGCTGAAGGGTCAAATGGATCTCTCAGGTCCTTTCTCAGGTCTTTAATGTGTTTTTTTCCTGATTTGTTGAAGAGATCATATTGATGTGCTGTGGATAATCTTTTAGGTCTAACAATTCCTTTGTTTCCTCTGTTATTTGGTTGCTTAAATATTGTTTTACACTACATCTGTTCAAATCTTTGACAAATTTCACAGGTACCACCAAAGAAATTGGAACAAACTACATCTCTTGCTGAAAAACTGCAAGTTACAATGTAATTAAAGGTACAATTTAGAATAGGGCCTTTAAGGTTTTTGTTGTGTTGTCAACAATTTCTTCCCTTGAGTCTTTGTCTGTACTTGGAAAAACACACACCTGAGAAAATGATCAGGTATAAGGACTGAACTAATAATGCACAGACCTACAATTCAAACGATATAACCTGAGACAGTTTAACCCTAAAGTAAATAATAATTTGACCAATCTTGCTTATCACATACTTAGTCCGAAAAAACTGTTGGTGGAGAAGAATATTGAGGAATCATCCAAAAGGGGAAAAATGGAAACTGTTATCTAGCAGTGGAAAAAGAATATTATTCTGGCAAGTGTTTTATTAGTTCTCTCTTTTGTTTGTTTTGAGATATCAACCCCTGAGAAGGTAATATTACAGAAAACAGCAGTGCCTCATCATGTACCATGCCACCGCTAAAGTACATCATGGGTGTAATCCTGCCTCTGTCAGAGTCCTAATCTCCAGTCTTTGCCACTTGAATTTGCTGACTTCCAGCACAGCTGAGACACAGCACACTACTGTGCATCTGTATATAAATAACAGAGACAAAAGTTGACACCAATGTCAGGTTACCAAAGGATGAAAAACCTATTTTAGACTCCACTGTTGTGGGAAAGTCATAGTTCAATTGAAGTGAATATTGCGTTCCCAACAAAACAAACAGAAACATAAAAAGGTTCATTTCTCCATCACTGTTTTGACCAAAGGAAATACAGAAATGTAGTGTGACTATACTTTAGTCACAGTGGCATTTTCTACTAACTATTTAGGGTACTGAGCACTGTATAGTTGAGGGAAATGACAGTGGGCCTTATTGTTTGGGTTATAAAGATTGCTAAGACCCCTTTGCAGCTCTGAGGCTGTAACAGTCTAAGTAGTTCCAGTTGCTGCATGTGTTATTTAACCCCTCCCTTGTGAGTTCTTAAAACCAGTTTACTACTAATTGCACCCAGTGGAAGTTGGAGCCTCATGATGTATGTACAACGTTTGGCACTATAAGTTTTCATGTTCATCTGCTGGGGATGGAAAATTATACTGTGCCCACCTCAAATCTACATTAAGATTTGTGTGAGTGGTTTAATTTTAGTTCACTACAAGTGTAATATGCATGTGTGAATATATGAACTTAAAAACACAGAGCACGAAAAAAATCTTTGAAGTATGAGAGATTGTATCCAGTAGCTATACTTTCCTGAAATGAATCACATTTTCATTATTTTAGACTGGATTTCTTATTGATGGTGAAGAGATTTAATATTGTGCTATCATGCCTTAAAACATTCCTGGAGCAGACTGATAAACTTCTGTCCGCAGATAAGAGTCTCACTCAGCTTCCTGCCTCCTTTTCTTTCAGTAGGTGCACAAGTGCAAATTATTTTTTCTCTGTAAGGTTGGTTATTTTGTCATGCTGTTATTTACTCCTCAGTTCTTGTTTACTTGCCCTGTTTGTTGTTGATTGTACAGATTATCTAGAGAACAAAAGCAGACACAAGCTACTGGAACTTCTTACCTTTGAAATTCTTACTTTAAAAGGTTGTATTATTTTCAACCAGGTCGCCAGAGAGGAACGTCTCCAGTTAACGTTTCTGCACAACAAAAATACGTACATTGTCAACATTTCTGAGCTAAAAATATGTATGATAATAACGTTGACCCTGAAAGCAATAATACGTTTTATGCCAACATTTCTATTTACGTACAAATCAACGTATGCATTATATGAACTGATCGACGTGTTTCAGGCGTAGTGCAGGGATATTTGCTCATATTTTATAAAAATCCTGAGCCATCAGGACTGATTATTAATTATGGGGCTCTGTCATCTTGTCTTCGGGACTTTTATGGTTCTGAAACATTTTATTAACACAGATGAATCCCTATGACGTCATCCCTCCAGGTTTCCTCCGAAACGCTCTGCCGGTCCGTGTCAGAAACAGTTCATATGGTGCAGGACACAACCTGAGCAGATGTT
>JAVQJG010112779.1:0-34322 GCA_036024015.1 Craterocephalus amniculus | reverse complement strand
CTCCCTTATTTTACTATTAAATGCCATAATATATATTTGCCTTTTATTTATCAAAATGGTATTTATTTCAAAGTCTTATTTATATTTATTCAATTTTGAATATTTTGGGCCTCCATAGTATTGTGTCCCAAGACAAATTTCCCTTGTGAACATTAATGTTTATTTGACTTTTTACTTTACTTAGTTAGATTTGGAACTTAGGCTCTAAATAAAGGAAATTTCCAAGCTGGTTTTAACTTCTCCAAAAAGTTAATAACTGAAATAAACATACTTTTTGAAGCTCTGCCTTTTATGCATAGCGCCCACCTGTTTGACAGCTGTTTTATAGCATATATTTATGGGTGAGGATGGAAAATTTGTAATTTTGCCACTTCAGGGGACATCAGTGTGTAATGCAATACACTGTCACTTACTGTAGAATAAATATTTATATATGTACATTCATACATTGTAATAACCAAACTTTCTTTTGTGAGAAACAGGAAAAGAAAAATCATACAGCCATATTGTATATATAGAATATCAATATAATAGAAGCATGGAAAACATATTTAATTAATCATTTTGAATAAACAATAAAAATACATAAAGCAAAATATGATTAAGAAATAAAAAAGCATCACTGTAAATGTCTATGGGAGCAAATTACTGTATCCAAAAAACATGTGGCACTGTTTTCTCAGTAATTTATGCATCAAAATGGTAATTGCCTCCTTATGGTTAAGCCTGTAAATCTAAATTAAGACAGCTTTGCATTTATTTCCCACTAACCACATCTCTCATTAGTTTACAAAGACCCTGGTACAAAGTCTGCTTTGGTGTGTGGTGCAGGAGCGGCGGTCTGAAAGGAGACGACGCTGCTGCTGGGACTGAGACACACAATCTACTCACTGTGTGAGGTGGGCTTACTAGCCAGGACATGCGGGCCTAATCAAATCACATGACTGGCTTCTTTATTTCACTCTTCTTCTCATGTCCGCTCCCTGTTCATTTTTATTTCACGAGCATATCTGCTCTCTGAGCCCAACATGCTGCACCTGTCGCTGCTCCTCACATGTGACAGAAGAGGGTCCAACGTGGTGCTACGACAGGGCTGAGCAGAAATGTTTCAACAGATATTGATGCCAGATTGTGATAATCGTAGAGAAATCCAACTTAAATCCAAACAATGTTAAGCCCTGTTCAGGAAACTTTAGAAAAAATGAAATGCTTTCAAATTATTAATACTCAAACAAATATGCAAATCTGGTCTGAAGTGTGTAAGTCAGACAGTGACATGGAGAGAAAAAGAAATATTTGCAGATCAAGCAAAAGTTGCTTAAATCAAATAAATAAAAATGCAAACTAAAATAAAAACTAACTGTTAAAATTAAACTGTTAAAATTGGGGCTCTGACAAAAAAAGACAAAGAAAATGGCTGTAGGTGAAATCCTTCCTCTGGTGTTTGGAGGGATAGGTGTGTGCTGGCTTGTTGTCGAGGTTATCTAACGTCAAATCAAATTTCACTTAAAACTACAGAAAGCCCATTTGTGCTTTTAGCATGAACAACATCCCCCCACAGAATCTAAACCGATAACTGAGCAGCTTTTCAATACATAACCCCTCACAGAGCAAACTCTCCAAGGCTCTTGTGGTTTGTTTGAAATGTACGTAACTGGATGCACTGCGTTTCCTTTTTAGTCTATCCCTTCTTTACTCTCGGGTAACAAAGACGCTGGTTGTTCTCTGAGCCAGTTAGTCCTGCAGCTCAGTCAGGACCAGGCACTGATTACAGAAACCAGAGCAGCACGTCAGGACTAAACACACTGTAGATCAGCAGAGCCGGGCCTGACAAGCACGCTGAATTCACTTCATCTCAGGATGATGTCTTCCCACTAGCTCTGTTCAGTCACACTACAATAACTGGAACATTTAAGCTTTAACTGAGGCAAATCAGGAAATAAATATGACTAATTTGTGCACTTTACTGAATGATCTTAATAGAACAGACGAATTGAGCAAATACTTCAGGTGGATTTTTATTTAGTTTTTTTACTCTCTTGCTATTGTCACTGAAAATGCAGACTTTTCAGAAGCTGAAATTCGAGCCTGAATCAGTGGGCTGCAGTGTCATGCCAGATGTCCGGGTAGGGATTTATAAGAGTCATCACCGCATAAGTACATGCACAAATACACACAAACGCACACGCATTAAAATCTGCTGAAAGTGCAGTAAAGTGTTCCAGTCATGGATCTGACAGGAAGCACGCCTGCAGATGGCTAATCAAATGCTGTTATACGAACCACAGTGACCCCTCAGGAAGCTCCAAAATGTCACTTTTCGCTTTTGAGTTTCACTCATACAAACTTCGGATTCCAGCACGACTTTTTTTTTTGCAGGATTTCATTGGAGTAGTTAAAGTTAAAACATTGTGCTTCAGGTTTTTCTTTTCTAAGTGGAGCACTTTCAGCGAGCCTGCATTTGATGGAGCTCCGTCTGCTGAAAGGCCACTCAACCTCCTGGGTCTCAGTCCAGTGAACTCTCTCCCTCGAGTGGGCTAACCCAGAGAGACAAAAGAGGAGAGAATGCACCCTCTTATCTTACGTAATTCACAACATACACATCCTCTGAGTCCTGATACCACCTCGGGCTAAAGGAGGAGTGAAATGTTTTCGAAGCCGGCTAGAGCTGTCCTATCCAGTTCCTCACGTGTCTTCCTAAGACGTTGCAGTTTTTAAAGGACACCCTGTTTGACCTGCTTACTAGAACAGTATATTACCTTTGTTTAATGTAATATGAGCATTGTGGACAGGGAAGGACTGACCTGCTTTCCCTGTCCTGCCTCCACTCATTATCTGATTTGTCAGGACAACAAGCATGTTTGTTTTGCTTCTTCTTTTCAATCATATCTTGAGGAAACTACTTTTGCTTTTGTTTACCTCCAACAGCAACCGGTGTGTGATAAAACCCCAATGTGGAACTTTGCTTTCAATAAAGCAGGTGTTTGAGAAAAATTACAGAATTCTGGCGAAGACTTTCCTCAAGTTCCAGCTGCTGAAACAGCTGTGGAGTCTGAACATTCACTGTCAGTGAAATAAGCACGCGCTTTAAATAAAAGGACTATAAAACATCGGTGCCACATAAGCAATGTTCTGACATTAACTGTCATCTAACGTCTTTTCCATTCGTTTCTTCATCTTTTGCACGTGCTGTTTACCAACTTTAGTCCAGCGTTGCAGTACTTTACCTCTCTCAGCTCCTTCTCTATCTGCACCGCCCGCTGCACGATGGGACCGCGGACCGCGTACTCGACCCGCTTCACGTTGGGGTTCATGCTGTCCAGGGTCAGCACCTTGCCCCGGCACGAGACCCCGTTCATTGCTTGGTGGGACATGTCGGTTATGTCACGCTCACCCCGTTTTCCACGCACTGAAACGGTATCTGAAACGTTTACACAAAAATAAGATGACAGGAAAGTTATCAAGAATGAAGATAAGTTTGTAAAGCGGCATGAGAGCAGATAAAAGTATATCAGCTATTACCAGTTGTTTGGCAGGGGAGTTGAAATCGGCTAAGCTCGTGTGCTTGCTGTCTCTATTTCGCGCGAGCTCCAACTGATAGTCTGGGGGCTCGCAGTGTTCATATTCCCAGCCGGGCCGCCACGCCTTCGCTGCTTTCTGTTGGCGGTTGGCTGAATTTTCTTCTCTCATTTCGCCTCTGAATAGAGCGTGCCAAATGCGACATTTAAGTACCGTCGGAAAATATAACTCATTCCGAGAATTTTTTTTTATGTGCGGCTTTCAGAGTGAAATTTAAAAGAGCAAAACGACTTGAAGTTAAAATGCAGCACAAGCATAATAGTAAAATAGTAAAATTCATGGGTAAGCCTATATTTTAGGAGTTAGTAGTACAGTCATAAGTGGGCTGCCATGATGTAAATTGCATTGAGAAGTTTCGTTACTAATAAAACAATTAAATTAAAGATAAAATTGCAACAATCAAGAACAATCGAAACAGTGGATAATTTACATGAACCAGCAAACAGTGACTTTCAGACCTGAATGGCATCACACGTCATATTTGGCCACTTAAACGTGAAAACATGTTTCAGTTTTGGCTTGTTCCCAAAGTTCCCAGTTACGTGAATGCATCGTGGAACCCCTCAGAGAAAAACAACATCAGCTCCACAAAGATTGGAGTTTATGTGGACATTGTGCAAAACTACTCCAATGCAGCAAAGCGCTTCATAGGACTTCGTTATCAATAACATTATTTTACCAAACATATGTAACTAATGTGCCCTTGATTTGGTGAAATGGGGTAGTTACATGACATTTAAATTTCTAGAAATTATCTTACTTTTAGTCATGTCTATAAAACAAGCCATTTGAAAGCATTTCTAAAACGTATAAGCCAAATGCTTTAAACAAAAGTTCATAAGAAAGAAAGAAAACCAAAAAAAAAAAAAAGGAAATTCTCTGTCACACTTTTTCAGGTAGTTGTTTCTTTAGTTATCAAATCAATTGTTTTCCTTCGTATCCTTAGACTTAGTTTATGAATCTATCTTTAAATAATGATGTATGCATCATAGCAATACTAAATTAGATTTTGTAAATATAAGGAGAGGATGGATGCACTTATAATGACATTTTAATTCATTTGTGATGAAAATGAGGACAATTATTTTAGGCTATGCCCCTGAAATCATCCGCAGATGGTAACACAACTGATAAGTTAAAACACTGAAGTTGGAGAATATTCTTTTGAGTAATACATGAAACAATTTTAACTGAAAGGTGCAAAAGTGCAAAAAAAGGTGTTGCTATTTAAAAAAAATAAATATGAAGGTAGATGTCAGATTTTGTTGCCTTTGAATTATAACACAAACCAAAGAAGGTGCGTGTGTCAGGACACAGTAAGTCAAGAGAAATCCTCCCCAGACATGTTGGAAAGGTCTTGGGAAAGACATCTGATATCCCACACTAAAACTGTTCACATAAGAGCATGTGATGTTCTGGTGATGTTCCTGTGTCATACGTTGCACAATTTGGCAGAATCAAATGTCAAAATCATTTAACTTTACAAATTATAATACTGAATTATGATGAGGATCAGCTCGACAGCCTTCATTTAATCAAAACATGACGGCACCTTCCATTTAAACATGGGGATAGCGGAGGCAAAACAGAAACCATTTTTGAGTGTTAATGATGTGTGTGTGTATGTTAATGTGTGCAGATGAGGGTAATGCTGGCATATCTGTTAAGAAAAGAAAAAAAGGAAACTAAACTTACCCCGATTAAAAGTAAACTACATAGATGTATTAGTTTTTGTAATGTGTGCAGGAGAGTTTAGTTTGTGTGTCAGCTGCTGTGTTGACAGCCTGATAAGGACATACTGTGACATCTGAGATGTTCTGTAATCTGATGTAAGCGGAAGAGAAAAGGTGAGGGAGGGGCTGCTAGATTTCCCCATGAGGAAAGGACATTCTCATCTTTGGGTAAACAAGGAAGACTAACAGTCAGGTGGAGGACAAATAGCACTATCTCACCCAGACATCACCTCCAACATAAATAAAGACAATATTTGATTAAAGGCATGATTCCCTCTTTCCAGTCCTTAATCTGTAAACAGTAATAATATACAGATACGTTAAAAACAGCATTTGCATCACAAAAATACAAAAAATCATTTGTGAAAAAAAAAAGTTTTTATTTGTTGTTTTTTTTAACAGGGATCAGTAAAAATCACTAACAAAACTGAAATGCAATACAGTAATTGGAGTGCATTTAGATTAAATCAAGTCCAGGCCAGATCTTTTCATCCCACTGACCACCAAACTTACATGTGGGACTTCGTGCAAGCTTTGCAAACCAACAACAAATAAACCAACATAAGAAGGCACCGACCTTTTATAAACAATCATATGACAAGTCTTTTTTGATTGGACAATAAAGCTAATAGCATCTTTGATAAATCTCTTGAACACAAAAATATTGTCACTGTTGTGCTTTTTATCTTAGCCTCATGTCAACCTTTACAAAAAAATTTACAAGTTGTGTTTCAGTATAAGGTAGAATAAATAACGCGATTCCATTCTGAGGGTAGAAAAATAGAAATACTGACAGAAAAATAAGAATCTGCTGGTATTTATAGTTCGAGTTAATTTTTCACTGATTTAAATATTCATAATCTCATCAAAGATAAACAATTTACAAAAATGCATCATCAGAAATATTGAAATGTAAGTTTTGTATGCTTTGGAAAGCAAAAACTAGAAACTAGTTAGCATATTTCAGTCTGTTGGGAAAAAAAAGCATGGATATAGTTCATTACTACCATATTCAGACTAGCTGTTAATTATATTGAAGCTATCATTGATCAGTTTTCCAAACATTAAAAGCTTGCTTTACTATGTAAATGTATGAAAATGTACCTTCATATCAGTAAATCACAGACAGAATCATTGTTACCCAAACCAATCAGCTGTAATTCAGTGCAACTTTACACCAAATGAGAATTTTCACATGATTTTTTCAAGATGTTCATGAGAACATCTGGGTGAAGCAGAAATTTGCTTGTGCTTCTCCTGAGCTTCAGTGGAAATGTTACACAGAAGTCACTAAAGAGCAAAAAGCAAACACTAACAGTTCATTTGAATTAAAGAAAAGAAAACAAGCACATTGATTGCACTTGAACTGTAAAGTAGAACGAACCATCATTGGCATGTGGCCTGAAGTTTCCGTCTTCAGGGTTTCATTTAAAGTGTGTCCGCCACTTTGGAGTGTAACTCGCCCAAACTGTGCGCTCTGCAGGCAGCATGTCTGAGTGTGTGAAGCCACCTACATGAGGCCACAGCACGGCTCTTTATTGTTCGATTGGTCCTCCTCAGGGGCCCGAAGCTTAAGAAGCGGAGGATCTCCACTGGCAGGGGTGAAGTACATCTGGCTGGGGGGGACGTCCTGCTCTGCAGGGGGGGTCATTTGGTTCTCTGGCTGAGCCTGAGATGTTGCAATCTCAGCTGCTAGAACAGAAGGCTCCTCCTCTAGAGGAGGAGGCAGCAGAGGTGGAGGTGCTGGATACTTATTGAGCTTAGCAGCTGCCCGTTGGCGTTTCAGATCAGCCAGAGTGTGGTGCGATTTATCCCGAGTCATACTGTCTGCAGCCTCACCCTCTGTGTACGCGGCTCCACCTGCAGAGCTAAGCTCATAGGTGGCGCTGCGCTCCATGCGACCCCCGCCGCTCCACAGCTCTCCAGGTACAGAGGATGCCAGGGAAACGGAGGTCTCTCCATTTCCTATGCTTGATGCGATCTTCCTGTCCGCAGCCTCCAGTTCTTCCAAGCGTGCCGTTGCTGCACTGCTGGCGACCTGAAACACAAGCGCGGCATTCAGCAACTTGAATCGGGTGACTCTTCTCTCTAGATGTGAGAAATGAGCCAGTTTCAGTCACCATGGAGGCATGTTGGTTCAGCTCATTATCAGTTTGTCTGTCTTCATCATCGTCCTGCGGCTCAGGCTGTCGGCCACGCTCCTGCCACACCATGGCCTCTTTATGGTGCTCCCGCCGGTACAGACTGGAGCGCTCGTTCACGCTGACACGCCGCACCACTTTACTGTATAATCAACAAGAAAGAGGATGTAGAAGTCAAACATTAAATTGCCATGTCCAGTTTTCACCCTCTGATTTCCCCCAGAGTCCTCTCTCACCCTCTGCTTCCGGTACTTGAAGCTCGTCTTTGCAGCGTGCCCTTCTGCCTGTCCTGACTTTTCATGATGGCATCATGTTTATGCTTCAAGTCCAACAGTTTGGCTCTGACTTCCTCATCCATACACACATCTGAAAATGACATAAAATGAAAGTCTAGACATTTAGATGTCCCACAGAATTGACAGTGAATAGATTATTTAATATTTCTTGAAAGATGAAAGAAAAGTCATTTGTTTGTCACATAGAAAAGGACCAAGTGCCAAACATCAAAATACCAATCTTACCTAAAGGTGTCTCCTCTAGGACAGATTTTGCGTTTAAGTCGGCTCCATGGGCCACAAGCAGCTCCACCATTTGGATCTACAAAGCAAATATAAATATTAGTGCTGTCAGACGATCAAAATTTTTAAGCGTGATTAATTGCATTTTCATCGCATTAAAAAAAAAAAATCCTTCATTTCTATCTATTTTATTTCATCATATGTTTTAACAGGATATTTTTCGTGGTCTATTGCTCATGTAAGCTCTTAGGAAGTTGATATAGATTGAAAAACAGATAATAAATCCTGATTTGCTTAGTTTTTGATGTTGTAGCTGTCTTTATGCGAGATATACTGTGAGAGTTGTGATTTCTGAGCTACCCTGAGTGTTTTGCAGTGCTGCGAAGCACTCTTTCTGACAACACAAGTTTAACTTTCCTTTCTTTTCTACAACTCAATACACACACAGAGTTTAGTGTTTAGCTAAAGAAGTAGCAAGGAAACAATCTTGTGCTTGTTGTTTTGTTTCTGGTGCGACTAGATCCGGTGTGGCGTTGTAGTTTTCTAAATTGACTGATTGTTTGCAAAATCATGGAGAAAATATACAAACGTCTGGCTCAAATGTAACAAGTATTTATTCACACCATTAAAATGGATTTCAGTTACCACCATTAATTACGTTTTTAACTTACAGCACTACTATATATCACTCATAACTTCAGAAGAGTGTGAGGCTTTTTGATTTGACTGCAGTACTAACATGTCCCCAGCAGGCGGCAGCATGTAGTGGCATCCACCCATCAGAGTCCTTCAGCTCCAGCTGAGCCCTGTGCTCCACTAGCAGCTCTGCTACAGACATGTAGCCGTTGGCAGCTGCAATGTGGATCTGGCAAAAAATTCAAACAGTACAAAGAAAATAAAAGTGTCATGTCAGGCAAATGATGCGTTTCACAATTCTTATCACAAAACACAATTACTTTTATCCATCTCACCAGTGTTGCTCCATTGTTATCTTGTGCATTTAAATCTGCTCCGCTCTGAATCAGAGCCTGAATGTCATCAAGCATGACCGTCTCTTTAGCTCCTCTGCATTCATCTATGCGGTCCTGAGTTATACCTGAACAGGGACAGACACACAGATTCCTGTTATAAGATGCTTGTTTTCAGTTTCCCAATGTGCACAAAGCTCTTTATGAAAAGAGAAATTCTCTATTTGCATCTTTATTTCTTCACCATTTAGATGTTGGAGGACTAAACAATCAGGGGAAAGATATTCATGAAACTACAACACCTGGCATGTAAGAGAAAAGTTTGTTTTCAGTCAGTTTACTGACCCTGCTCAGCCATAACCATCTCTAGCAGCTCAAGGGTGGCCTCGTCCTCACAGAGGTCATACGGCATGTTGCCATCTGCGTTGACAGCCAGCAGGTTAGCTCCACTGAAAGCATGCACATATACACATATAAAAGGGAACAAGAATCCTTTCATCCACGCATCCACATGCAAAGTGAATGGGATTAACGTGACACACCCTGTAGAACAATGCAAAGTGGTTTTAGAGTCACACTGTGGCCATATTTGCATCGTTTTTGTCTTCTTCTTCTATTGTGGCTTTGTTTATTCTCGGCTCAGCAAATTAAAACCCATTCTCTCTGAATCAAAATATCATAACACAGCTGAGAGAAAGTTTTGCAGTACATCAAACTGAGAATGAAAATTACTTCTGCATCTGCACTTACGCTTGAATTAGGAGCTGCACCAATCCGGTGTGTCCACAGGTGGCAGCAGCATGCAGTGGTGTCCACAGCTCACTGTCACAGGCATTCACACAGGCGCCAGCATCCAGCAGGCACTGCACTATTTCCACAAAGTCATCAATGCAGCACTGCAAAAAAGAGAGAGATTTAAGATATCTGTTAAAACATATAGTAAGTTAGCCGAAGAAAATTACAAAGCTTGTGGAGTAGATGAACATGTGCTCCATTTTTCATAGGAACTAATACTGCACCGGCTCAGAAAAATTTGTATGCATGGCTCCATCCTCCGCTGTACAAACACCGAAGTTTTCCAAGAGGAAAAGCAGCATGAATGTTTTTTGAAAGGATTCTGTGTACTGTACTAACAAACACTGCTCTCACAAGTGGGAAGAGGCTTGTGTTCATGTTAACTTATAGGGGAAAAACAGGGTGAGTAAAATCTCCATCTAAATACATAGCTCTAGAATAGAGGGTCTGAAGAATGCAACCAACTAAGAAACAAGAGTCAATTTCTTGCGATTTATTTTATGTTAATAAATTAAAGTTATTCACATTACCTTTTTTTTAATTAAGGAGGGAGCAGAGTGAAAAAGTAAAACTCATTGAGTTTGTTGATCCAATTTTAATTCACTGATTATCAATATTTTATCAAGCCAAAAAATAAAAATAAACAAAAATACCCTGAGATGCAAAGTATTCTCTCAGAGTCCAGTTCAAAATCTAAGCATTAGCAGTTTCACCCAAAACCTTACACATAAAACTACCATTTTACATGTTAATACTAAATAAAAATCACAAATGGGGTAAAATAGATTAAATGTTTTAAACTAACAATAGCCGTTTAATTTTAGGACAGTTCTTAAAAGATGTGTAAAGAAGGGAGTGTGTGAAAGCAGATAGCATTTAAAGCTATTCCAGGCGTAGATGTCCTCAGATTCCTCAGATGTCCACTTCTAAGAAAATGGGAACTTTCTTGAATGCTTTCCACTTGTGCATACATTTTCCCAGTAGAATAAAGGACACTGCATTGTTTGGATCTGTGCTCCACATCTGCAAACTGCCCAAGTTTCTGCTGTCATAGAAACGCTCACATTAGCTAATGATCAGTACTTGCCCTCTGAATTCCTTTGGAAATTTTCTTTGGGATTTGCCATGTTGTTCAGTAAATGAAGACGTATGTATTTTTGCCTCTGTGAGATCATATCAACATAATTTCTTGACCTGCATGGACCTGCTGCCTTCACTTTTGACCTTTTAACTATAACAGGGCAAGTAATCAGTACTTTTATGTTGAGGAATAAAAGATAAAAGGTTCAGACACGATGAAAGGGAAAAGAGTTCATGATGATCTCAAAGCAGCAGCTGCAAACAGCAGAAACTGTACAGAAAGTCACCTGGCAGTTTTTAAGGCCTGTTTATGTTTATGTTATCCTTGCATTAATATGGCTGGAGTCATGCTGCTGACCATGCAGGGGTGATGGACATGCTTTGTGAGAATACCCAATGGGTAATTTAACATTTAATGTAGGAACTCCTTAATACCAGATAATGCACTCCCATGTTTATACAACTAAACTGTTGGGTAGAATGACGGTAGATTAAAGGAAAAACTGGGTGCAGCACACAAGGAGTAATGCTCCATTTGCAAATGTAAATCTTTAGCCTGGTTGTGTATTCAGTTGACACAATAAGCACTGTTAGCTAATGAGCTGGGTACCATGATGCCACTCCCTCATCTAGCAGCATGTGTACCTGATGTAAGGCCGTCAGCCCGTCCTCATTCACCAGATCTGGATTGACACCGTTGTTCAGTAGCTCCCTCACTAAAAAAATACAAAAAAATAACAAATGACTGAAGCAAAGTCCTTTTTATAAGATGATAAACACTTAATTGACATTAAATGAAACAGGTGCTAGAATAGAAATGCACTGAATAAGAACAATGAAAAGGTTTTCCACAAGAATTAGCCTTAATCCAGCAGCTAAGAATAAAACAATGGAACTTAATCTATGACGCATCAAGTGTAATTTATGCACAAACTTTAAGTGCGATGCAGGCTTGTGTTGTCTTACCCTCATCCACGTCATTGCGGGCGGCTGCATCCAGCAGGGTGACAGAGTGGGGGAATGTCACTTTGGAGGTTCGAGGCTTCTTCTTGTCTGCCTTGGCTCTTGACCCTCGTGCTGCGTCCTTTTCCATCTGTGCCCATGCTTTCAGCTGCTGAGCACGGCGTTTCTGGGCGTGTTTTAGGCGTTCAGTGGCACCCAGACGCCCGATTGTTGTCATCTCAGCCAGCAGCTCACCGTGCTCTGCTGCCATTGCCAGTGGCTTTGCTACCACAACGCAGTTCCTTTCGATTTGCCAGTGAGGATATTAAAGCCTTGTAGCAACTCAGGGTTCAAAATTTCATACAAGCATCCCTGAAATGTCCTTGCATAGAGAAGAAAAAAAATTAAGTAAACAGAAAAATAATCCAAATTATGATGAAACAACTTCAGACGTTTAATCAGGTGACAGATATCTCCATAATTTCAGAGCTAGGCATCAAAAGATTACTGCCAAGTCTCTTTCCCATGATTTACTTGTTTAGAAAAGAAAACAACTCTTATCGTGCCAAAATGAAATGGTGGTAAAAAGGTGTCCCAAACTCAAAAACCCAAGCTGCCGATTTCAGCCAGTTTTCAGTCCTTCCACCCATTTCAGCCGTGTCAGGCCAATAATAAACTCACAGAAATACAGAAAAGAAGCGCTTAAAGGCAGAGTCAAACTACTCTCCTACTCAGACTTTTTATTATAACTTTAAATCCAAACAGTTGTTGACTGTGTCTGAGACTTGGATCCATCAGAGGGGGGAAGATTTGAGAATCCATCGGTAGCTGTAAACAATAAATCCAGGAAGCAGAAAGTACCAAGATGTTCAGTGACAACAAGATGGGACATCCGGAGGATTCAGACAAGGCCTTTTCCACTTCTGACAGAACCCAAATCTCCTCCGGTGGTAAACAAAAATCATTCCATAATTTGTTGTGGTCGTGGTTCACTTCCTGGCAGCTCCTCAGAAACTGATCGCAGGCCATGAAAGCTTCGATGACTCGTTCCTCAATGACATCGTCACCTGTCTGTGGGCAGGGAGAGAAAACGTGAGTGCTGTGTTACCGTATAATATACACATGCTGCTCTCTTAATCATTTTATCTTTAACCCTTGAGCTCCTTCCCCCCTTCTCCCTACTCTCCCACTCCTTTCCCGAAGGAAACCCGAGATGGTGGGGCGCTTTTCATTAATGATTGACACACCCTGCATCCTAGCACGCTTTTTCAGCTGAAGGGGCTACCTGCAAGGTACGGCGGGAAGAAAAACTAGTTAAACAGCTAGTATGTAACATTAAGTTTCAGTGCAAGTTCTAACTCTCGGTCAGCGAACGCTCTCATTACCTTTTGTTAACTTCCTAGCCGAGTTACACGGCTTACACTCACTCGCCTCTTTCCAGGCTGCTCATATATTATTTAGGCCTTGGCCTCTGAGCGCTGAGAGGAAGGTCAACTAGAGGCACTCAGTAAGATAGAGAGTGTGACTGACAAGTCGTCCCCGGCCTCAGAGCCACTGCAGCAAGCAGCCAGTGGCCGAGTAGTCGGGTGAAGGGTAGACCGCGGTGTCCCACGCATCACCTGATTAGATGACACTTAACTGTACAAAGAATGATAAGAAGCAGAAGTTACAACGTTTTTGTCTTAGACTTTCATCTCACTGTATCGCCAGTACTGTTTGTGGTTTACGCTTATCTACAGTTTATTATAACCACAAATAATACCTTTGTTATAATTACTACACCAAGAACAGAAAGTAAATATAGAATAAAGGAATATATTTAAAAGTCTTGTGTGCCCTGAAACACAGTATTTAAATTTGCTTTAGGTTTTGTTTTGCCAACTAAAATCCTAACTACTGTAAACAGAAGAGTAAGAGTCTTTGCATCCAAAATCTATGCTGTTAAAAAGATAACTTGCATATAATTTATTCATAGGCCAAATCTTTGATTAAGAAATGTTGCTGGAGACTTAAAATGTTCTTGCTCACCAGCTTAAACCACAGTTAACCAGTGGAAAGGTGTTTGTGGCATCCAGTAAGTGGTTTTAATAGGTAGAAGTACACGGAGTGAGGGAAAAATCCCTACAGGAACGTAACCGCTGCATTAGTGGGATAATTCCTGACACATTCCAGACACACTGCGAGATCAATGAAATACAGCTCCCATTCTTGCACATTAATTTTGTGACTCATAAATCAAACATAGTTTCGTAACCCGATTTTAATGTGTGGATTTTATCCGACTACCCCTGGCAACACACTAAGGTCTTTTTTATTGCTCCATTGTTCAGAAGTAATTCGTGCGCAAATACAGTTACATGCATATACACCCACTTAGAGGATTACCATAGATGCACACACATGCAGATCCAGAAACATACAGTCGGTGCAGATATACATGCATGCAGGTATACGTACAGCACAGATAATAACAAGCAGACAGGAGAACATTTCCCCACTACTACCCTGCAGCCAGACCTGTTACTGAGAGGGAACAGAACAGAAAGGACACAGAATACAGGAGAGACAGACTTCAACAACCCCCTGACTTACCAAAAGTCTGTTGGCTTGGTGTATAAAGCCCTTACTAATGGATTGAATCTACCGTCATTAGAGTTAGGAGATGTGATCTTAACAACAAACATGTGACAGTCACTGTACTTAAAAAGTACTTTAAAAGTTATTCTACAGGACTCTACAAAAGAGTTGTTTTTTGTCTATCATTTTGCCAATATGAACATGAAAGACCAGAAAACCGTGGAGTTAACAGAGCAAGTAAGATTACTGGACTTGAACAGGACTGCTGCTCAGCTGTACAAAGAGCTGATACTAAAAAGGTCGACCAAATCCTTGGTGATATAGGAAAATGTCAATCTTGCAAAGGAAGATTAAAATGGGGAGGTATTCCAAGTCTTTCGCTCCAGCAGCCATTAGATTTTATAACAGTACTCTCCAAAATACATCACAGAGTATCACAGAGTACTGCTTAGGCTACATATATTTATGTATTGCTACATGTACATACCTGTGCCTATACTTTTATTGTACTACTTTCACCATTTGTTTATTTATACATGGTCTTTTAGATAAACTTATTTTTTATTCTCTGTTTTTATAGTAGGTACCTTGTGTTATTTTTGTTTTTGCACAAATTATAGCGAGAAATGAAGAATGACTTCTATAATCTAAGATCTACTAAACAAATGTGATCATATAGGTTTTGTAGGGAGTCAGAGTATGCCAGAACTACCTTTATTTTAGCCACTTCAAAGCAGAAAAACAGAAAAGCTTGGGCTGCTAAAAAATTATTTTTGTATAAATTTAAAGGCTATTTGACAATAACTAATTACAACTATTAAAAAAAAACTGCTTATCATCAGCTTTAGCAGGTGGTGCTATGTTTGTAAAGACTTTTGGTGCCAGTGCTAGCACAGAACGCAGGTCAATATGAAATAATTTGATGTACACGTGGAAAAAGAAATGCTGTTATGGCAAAAGCACAATTCCACACAAGCCAATTCTGCCATGTACTTTTCTAAATACAAACACTCAGGGCATAGGAGGACAACTGGTATAAACGTTCACCGATTGGCAGCCTTGGCTGAGACAACACAAATCTTAGCCAAAGCCAATCAGTGCAGGGTATCAAAAAAATGGAGCTCAGCTCAGCCTCACACAACATGTTTGCAGTTTGTGAAGTAATCATTACAAACCAAGTTAACAGTCAACAGTCTTATTATTTATACAAATCGCATTAATGTATGATGTTCATTCTCGCTTGCTTTAAAATTCTAATGTGTCAGGAATTTATTCAGATGTGAGACTGGATTCCCTGCAGAGACAAATAAAGTGATTTGAATTGAACTGAATAAAAAAGTCTAATTTTGCTTTTTTTTTATCATAAAATCCTGATTTAAAGACCTATTCCCACTTGGGCTACATCACAGCTAGCCAGAATGGGAACCAGCAGTTTATTCTTGACAATCAGTTCAACAACTCTAACATCCAACTTAAACTTTATTTGTACAGGGACCAACTGGACCCACGAGGCTCAGCGCAATTCAATGACACATGCAGAGGTTAACGCTATTAGAGTCAAACTCCCACAGCCCCATCGCACACAAATTATTATTATTTTTTTCAAATAAGCCAAATAAAAAAACGTATGCTATAACTTGGAGAGTGAAATTTGTTGGAGAAAGAAAAAAATCTAAGAAAAAATCTAATGTTGAATGACAACCTCAACTACATGACCATGTAAGCATCTAAAAGAAATATTCCCAAAGACTTTGGACAAGTGTCAAAATAATACTATGGAACATTCTGATCTTAAAACTTTGCTTTACACCACCAAATCACACTGGACAATTCAACAAGCACTGTGGCTGATTCATCAAAGAAATGCAAGAGGACATCAATGCAGGAAGCAAGTGAGAGGAAGAGACAGAGTGAGAGAGGACAAGAGTCAACATCATAAGAACTTACTGACAAGACGGATGCCCTAATAGCTTTAGAGTTCATAAGCGAGGATTTAATATCAACATGATAAAGTTAGACTGTATAGTCAAAAACATCATGGTATACAGTCAGTAGTAAGTTCCACAATAATACTCTGTATATTCATTAGAAATATGAATAGAGAAGATAAAAAGATAAAAGAAAAATTAAATTGCAATTATTTGTAATTATCCCACCATGTCAACTATAATTTAATAAAAACATTTTAAACTGGTGAGCAGACTGCAAAAATCTCCCAAGTTAAGAGAAATAAAACACAAGGGCTTATAAAATCAGTGTACTGTAATGTATTAAACGTTTAAAACTCACTGGCTATGAAACAAGGTCCTCAGTGCCTCCAACAAATGTTAAAACCATTCCCAAGATAAGTAACATGTAAGGTACAGAAACCATGTTGATATAACCACCTCCATAATCCTGAAGACACAAGAAGGGTTAAGCCTGAAGTTAACCCCAGTGACCTCAAAGCCTGTTTAGAAGCAAATACAGTCATGATAAATACAGTAAATGCTGTCCAAGCCTCATTTTCTCATCATCCTATGCATTTCTTTTTAGACTTATATAATCATGCACACTTAAAAACAAAAAAATACACATAAAAGTCATGAAAAATCCTTCTAATACTTTTCCACCAGGGTGTATTTTATAGTTTGACACCACAAAGACAACACAATATGACCTTATTGTAAGCAAGGAAGCCAGCAATCAAGAAGTATCCGCCAAGATTCCTACTGATGTATTTATGGTATTTTAAAAACAATTTTGAGTCGATTTCAAATCCAGGTAAAATGCAGAACTTTGGCGTTTCTGTCAAATTACACCAACAACTACTGGAAAGCAGATTGTTGGGTTTTTTTTGTTGCGTTTATGTGTAGCCAGGTCACAGCTTCAACCTCTTTACTGGACACCGCATGAAGAAACTAATCCTTGACACAAAGTCGAAAGAATCCAGGGTACTACTTTTATTTCAGCTTTGTATACTTATTTCTATTTTAGTGTTTCAATTAAGAACATGTTAATATTAACCTTAGGAGCAAATTATCAACAGACCAACTACCCTACCGACTACATTTATGTTAAGAAATAGAGGTTAGTAATTAAATTCAACAATGAATGGGAAATAATACAGCAGTTTACATGCTGTAATACTAAATCACTGATAAATATCGGCTTTTTGTGTAATAATCAATGCACCAAAGTGAACTTGCTTCCCATTAGTCTTTTAGGTGTACCTCTTATTAAACATGTTCCTGCACAAAGTTAGATACGAGTTGGTGTCAAATATGTGTAAGATGCTTGTGATTCTGTGAGTCAGGGAAGAACCAGACAGATGCAAAAATACAGGGTGAGATTACTGATATTGAAAAAAAAAAAACAAGCATGGTGGCACAACACAGACTCATTACTATTTTATACGTTTAGCAAAATGTCACTGCATCAATCGGGCATGTGTAGTCTTCTGACATTTTCCATGGAATAACCAAACTGGGAGGGAAGCTGAAGAACACAAACTTTCTCTCTACAGCTGCAATGAATAGAGCACTGTGAGCACAAACACACACATACTCACAAAAGCTCATACATTCATGGGGTGGGTGGAACTTACTGTAACAGCTTGTAACTGGACTTATAAACACACAAATGAAAACACAGCCTTCACCTGTGCTCAGACTTAAATCTGGCTGTTACGTTCTGCGATCATGGCTTGTCATCATGAGGTGACGCCAAACATGTTATGTACAGCAAATAGTCCTGTGCTGCTATTTGATGTCACATGCAGGACCTTCCCAACCTGATCGCTGAAACAAAGAGTGCTGAGTCAATGTAGCTTGATGGTTCGCGCATGATCCCACCTCCAATCTTAAACAAAGCCAGGGGACCTGAACTGACTGCCAAATTCAGTATTTGTCGCTTACTGTGCAGTTACAGATATCACAAAATGTTTACAGTTTGTGAGACAAAACATATCAGAACCTTGGTGTCTACAAAAAAAATCTGATTGATGATATGACGAGTTATTGTTCCTGCTGGCCTCGAATGAAGGACGAAACGAGAATGACTACAAGGGAGAAGGAGGAGGATCTACAGTAAGCTCTGTCATGTGTAAAGATTTGAGTTGCTACATATAATCACTCAAAATCTCAGTAATTCTGCCAAGTAGCCAAGAGAAGGGAGAAAGAGAAAAAACTTGAGAATGAATGTTTGATGGATGTAGATGGATTGACAAACACACACAGGATATAGAATGAGAGAACAAGAGGATGTGGAAGAAAGAATGTGAAGGACATAGAGGAAAATATGAGGAGGAGGAAGGATGGGGAGGAGACACAGACTAGACTAAATTAAGTTGCGTGACTGTACCAAAGCAGGAAGAAAGGTTAAGTCACATACAGGCACAAAGTTGAAGAAAAACAAAACAAAACAACATAATTCTTAAAGCCTCCACAGGACGAGATGTGCGTGACATCTCCTTGCATATTGACTCACATTTAAACACAAGCCTGCTGGTAAAGAAGTGCCTGGGTAAGAGGAGAAACAGGAGGGAGTTAACGGTCCAGAGGAGGAACTGTCCGGGTCATCCGACTTGTTAGGATCATCTTATCGTGAAAAACGAAATATACAAAGATTACTGCAAAATCTCCTCATAATAACTTCAGGGTTCGAGATTCTTGGTTGATCTAATAAAATGCTTGTTCAGCTAGGTCAGGAACTTTTGCTGCAAACTGGACCCTCAATGTGCCTCCTTACACAAGGTTACAGTCCACTCTGACCACAAATGTAAAATGTAATTTTATATTTTTATTACTTCCTTTTTGATCTGTGGCGCCATGCAATATACCACACGCTGTCACATTTTGCACGTATGAGTGGTCAAGACAATGATAATCTATGACATGAAACTAGAAGCCTTTCAGCATACCTCCTGAGAAAATGATGTTTGAAAAGTACTTTGACCACACACAGCAGTGCATAGTAGCAAGGCTGGCTTAATATCTAATGTCTATGAGGTTATTTAGGTTAATAAATTATTGATTTTAGTGCAACTGGTTGGAAATAAATAGTGAAACACCTACACAAAGAATTGGTGCCATTATACTAGAAAAATTTACAAAAGGAGGAAAACAAAAAGGACATACGGACTAACAAAACATTTGTTTAAAAAGTTATGGGTTACAAGTGACTGAAAATTATTCCAAGAACACAATCAAAGTAAGATGATATAACTGTATTCATGTGAGTATCATTTATGCCAATTTAAACAATTATATAATAATCTTTGCATCCAGGAGAAATCCAGTTGTATCATTATATCCCAAAACACACCCACACAAGCAAAGACAGAAAAGGGAACACACTCCTCTAAACTTGCAAAATAAGGACAATGCTCAGCTTCACACTGGTCCAGTGCAATATCAAACTTATTTTTTCATTTAATAACATTACTGTTACCATGTCTGTCATGTTTATATGTTCCTCTTTGCACCACTACACTAGTATTCATGGTCATATTTATTGATCACACTGATCTATCTGAGTTTTTGCATTTCTAATGTGTTCATAGTGTTGACCATGACAATATCTATTTACTTTTTTTTTTTTGATTGATCATTCTGTCTGAATTATGATTTTCTCAAATAAAAAAGTATTGCATGGGTGATTTATAATCACGAATCCAGAAGCAAAAGATATTCAGTTCATGTTAAATACTAATTTGATTATTAAAGTAGCATTTAACTAACTTTCTTCATTAATCATATAACTTCTCAGGCAATCTGGATAAACTGAAGTTGAACAAGAGAAAGATGCACAAATGTTACACC
This sequence comes from Craterocephalus amniculus, assembly GCA_036024015.1. Classification (NCBI taxonomy): domain Eukaryota; kingdom Metazoa; phylum Chordata; class Actinopteri; order Atheriniformes; family Atherinidae; genus Craterocephalus; species Craterocephalus amniculus. The sequence continues at coordinate 14,188 of JAVQJG010112779.1, read as the reverse complement.
TCACAAATAAACTTTGTTTAATAGGCGGTCTGCATTCAATTCTGCGTAAAATGACACAAAAAACACGTAAAAAACCGAAACAAAGCAGGCAGTTCATGGTTTTATAATAATTGTTTCGTTTCTGTGCAGTCTACCGTATTGATCAAATGATCAGCACTGGATTGTGTTGTTGGGAATTGAACCTAATCAGCGGTGAACTTTGCCCTCAGCACTAGATTTACAGTTATAAGTTTGGGTAAAACTGACAGTACAATATGTGAAACTCTCACAACCGTGTGCTAAAAATACCCCTCATATATTAACTGTATATACGTCAGATATAAAAATCCCCGTACCTGAAAATGACAATTAAAAACCTAAAGTGCAACAACGGACGCCTAAGCTCTAGTCTCACGCTGTGACAGCAGCAGATTAGCTAGCCTACCTAGCGGTCCGCACCAGCTCTACAGGTGGTTCGTCTGACCTGCCAGGTAAACGTAACGTACGTAGGCAGTTAATAAAAGTTACCTGTCTTAATTTATAATTCCAGGGTGCCTGGAGAGTGAACGCTAGTTCGCTTTTATTTCACTCTCCAGTATTAAAAACGTTAAGGACATCAGCAGAGCGGAGCTTAATAAACTGGCAACCGTTGATGTCACGTCATGCTAACGTTACCCTAGCCTCAGGTTAGCTTGCTAATGAGCTAAACGATGACCAGAACCGCAGGGAGTCAGAGCTGCGGGAATATTTAGTCCCCCAAACTACAAATTTAATTAAGTCATATGACGCAGTTTAAAGTGATCCAGGCGCGCATCTTTGACATGAAGTGATGGAAAACAATGTGGCGACAGTTTACCTGTGGAGTTGTCGGTGCAAGTCTTGAGCTGTGAAACTGAATCAGCTGCTCGCGCTGTCCACCGCTCCAGCTCGAGCCAGCCCTCTGGGGCAATGCTTCACCATAACAACGGGACCTACACCCTCCTCTCCCGCACGACAGGCTCCACTAGAGGACGACAAACTCTCAATTCTAAGGTGGTACATCGACAACACTTTTATCTAACGTAAATAACACAAGAGCAATTCTAACAGTAGCAAGATTAATGAAGCAATCGCTTTTATATTTAACATATCTATGTGTGATTGACAAAAGTATGTAAAAAAATCAGGATATACAGTTGTAATTTCAGGGTTACATGAGATTACCAACAGCTATGAGTGGGGATCCTCCTTAATTGAAATATCAGGGCTGCATTTAAATCTAATATTATCAACACACTCATACAAGTAGGCTATATCAGGATCAAAGAGCTTCCTGAAAATATGTTGATCCTAATCTGTTTGGAAAAGGTTACCCACTGAACTCCACTAACCTACAGTTAGACAAACTGGATATAATTACAGGAAAATCTAGACCATTGTTCCCCTCCTGATTGGTTGTCTGACAATGATAACTCCAGCGGTAAGGAGTGCAACTATTTGCAGGGTCACAAAGGAATGTAGGCTAGTTTCTATAAAACTAAAGGTCTCTCTCACAGTGGTTCATAAGTCCATCATCAGCAGAGCATAAACTTACAATGGTGTGCATGGCAGGGCTGCAAGGAGAAAAGCTACTACTCTTTAAAAAGGATACTGCGCTTGCCTGAGGTTAGCCTCGAGCAAGGTTAGGGCTGAAAATGTCTTGTGAACTAATTAGAGCAAAATAAAACTTTTTGAAATAGTCCCACCGCAACGGATTGCAATAAGTGGAACAGAAAATGAATAAATGAATGAATGAATGGGAGCTGAATTATTATAAATTTAAAGAGTATATTTGAGCATATGAATCATCCATGGCTCTGATTGTACCAAAATGTGTGCCTGGTTTGCTCTAACTAGTCAATAATTACTTGACATCATTAATGGTTCCTTGATTACATGGAAATATCTGTATTTTCATGTTTTTCCACATGGAAACGTGTTATTAAACCAAATATCAAGACAAAGTGGGTTATGCAGCAGAATAACATCCCAAAATCTGACAAGTTGTTCCCCCAAAGAATAGTTTTTATAAAAAATGAAAATGCACCATACAGAAAACAGAGAATCATATAATTTTGCATAATACAAACAAGTCATAAAATGATGAATGGGATTGACTGATTATTTAATTTTGTTATTGAATTCATGTAGCACAGCTCTTATTTTTTAAAGGTAAGTGTACAGAAGAAATGAAAAAGAATGCCAACCTTGTAAAAACAAGTGGGTGTGTGCTACCATAATGCAAAAGCACCCCAGCTAAGTCAAATATGAAGGGTGTGTTTGCATGCATTTGAGTTTCTGTATGTGTACTTAAACCGTTCACAGTGAGCTGGGATATTGTAAGAAGCTCAGTGGATGTCATAAATAGGTGTTTATGAAAATGGTGTTTCTTATCATTCATTATTAGCAATATCAATGGGAACTTTTACTTAATACATTAAAATTCTGACCAAATAGGAAAAGCACTTTGTAAATAACAATAGCAATATCCTTTTTGTGAATGTGTATGTACATGTTAGCTGTGAAATATCAGTTTTTGCCAGAATACAGCAAATGTGCTTTGATCATATCACAGTAATCAGGGTGTATATGTCCTCATAAAAGTTCTCTGTAAACTTCATAAGCTTAATCACACATGCCAGTCCCATAAATATAATTTTATCAGAGTTTGAGAGTGCTTGATGACTTAAAGCTAAGCACACAAGCCCACCGTCAGGATCAGATTTAGCTGCAAATTCCTAAAAAAGGGGACAATCCAGTGATCTGTCGGCCCCTGCAGTGACCCGACCGGCCAACACAACAGTGACGCTCTGCAGAGACACAACAAGGAAACAGCTTAGGAGCGTGAGCTATTGTTACCATCACTTGTCCCCTGACGATACAATGCATGTTTAGAATAAAGGTATGTCTGCACAGAAAGTTTACAAAAGTAAACAAACAAAACGGAAAAAAGATGAATGATTGTTTGCCTTTAGAAACTGTTCTTCGGGACAGAAAAATATAATTTTTAAACAACGGTATTAGAACATCTGCAAAATAATTAAGACATCCTTTCACTTTATCCTCCCATCTCTGTATCAGGTTGCAGAGCAGCTTAGGGAGGATTTGTCCTGAAACAATCAACCTATATGTGAACTGCCTTGTCCCTGATGCTCCCCTATTCATGCAGTTTCCCATTCTTCTCAAGCGTTGCTCCCTAATCCAGGCAAAACCTATTAACCAGCATTCCAGCAGACAGGAAGGGATGGATTGACAGTTCACATTCAACTGAGTGGTTTTGGAACTGAATATAGGAAACAAGACATAAGAAAACAAAAACTGTACCTTAAATCAAACCCAATGACACATAGGCCTTTTGAATACCTGCTGTTTTCATAATTTAAGTGGGAGGCAACTCCTACGAGTTTAGGATGAAACCACTAGAGGGAGACAACGTTCTTATCCAAGAGGGTGACAATCAAGAAAACCAATGAGATACAAATTACAACAGGTGAGTGCAAAAAGGATTTCCTGCCATCACACTTTGAAAGTTTGTTTTTTTACATTTTAAACGTTACACAAAGTAAAGCTACAAAATACTGTGGTAAGTTTATTTTCTCATTTCCGTCTGAAATTAGGGAAATGTTTGTTTTAACAATCACCTGATGAAGCAGAATGGATCCTGTTATGTTCCCTGCTAACTGAAATGCAACTCTACGTTATTGAGAGATACTATTTGGTGGTAGGCCTACTTGTTCGCTGTATTATCTTATCAGGTGTGTTCTTTGGTGCAATAAAAAAGGCGTAAATTAACATTTTAAAGAGCATTGTCAACGTTTGCGCTGCGTTTTCTGACATAAAACATCCGAGTTTTGTTGATTCATATGTTGACTGGTCAGTTTCGTGAGCATTTGTCACGAAGAGGGTGTGTCCAGTAGCTCCAGTATAAGGTGTGAATGGTCTTCCCAGCTTTAACACTTAACAGCTTGTAAGTGCCAGAAAAGCCAGAATTGGTGTTGAATTGCTCCCCTTCAGCAGCTTCCTCACATGCTAAGGAACGTTCTCCAGCTTATCACCGGGGTTCCTGCTAATCCAACTTGTTTTCACTGTCTTGCTGGGAGGCAAGAGTTTACACATTAGCACTGCGTTACTTGAACAAAAGATGCACATTCCCGAAACTTGGTCTCTCAACGCTGAATTGCTTCCCGAATGGTGCCAGTGAAGCCCTGCTGTGCCAGATATCCCTGAATAGTTGTGATCCATCTGATGTAAAATAAAGACGCTATATGAAATTTTTCATAAGTCAGATTATCCGACGTCTAATAATAAATAATAATGATAATAATTTTATTTTTATTATTATACTAAAATCAACTTGGAGTGGTTTTAAACAGATCGGTGCAAAATAATTGTTCCAACCTGGCAGCTTTCAGTGTCCAATATTTTCAAAATAATTACAAATATCAAAAGAATGACAATAAAATCACATTTCAAGGTAAATTACGTTTAATCGATCAGAAAAGATAAATCTTAATGTATTGAAACTGTCACCTTTTAGTGGTTGTTTATTTGCCATTCTTTAGCCTATGTATATTGCTCACCAAAAATTGTTGATTGAATACAAGCTTCAGTCGAAATGACTTCTTTCTTAGCCTCTCCATCCCCCACTAGTTTTACCTTTCAATTCTTTTGTTAGGATTTCTTTCATACTTGAAAAACAAAGAAGTAAAATAAGTTATTTCTCTAAAGTAGCATGATGATCAGGACTTTTGCCAAGCTGGAATTGTGTTTTTCTTTTAAATCTACACTTAACCACAAATTATTGTTATAAATCACAATGACATTTCACATATCTTGGTTATATATGACTTGTCGATATTATCAAGAGGGGCATTTTTGTCTTTTGTGTTTCTCTGTCCCCTTTTCGTGCACAAACCCTACCCAGCCCCCCAGGGCGATCAGTCATTCTGCTCTCAGATAACGCGCCATTCCCCCCCTCGATTACGCAGCGGGATTTACATGAAACTGTTAATTGTTTGCTCTTCAAATAGTCAGCCTGGAGCCAACAGTCTGCCAGAAGTTAAGGACCGATTCTCTGACCCCCCCTCCTCCTCTCCTCTCCCTGCTCCTTGTCCGAACGTGCGGGCCGGTCTCCCCCCCTTTGGCTGCATCAGCATGACAAAACACTGGCCGGAGCAGCGTCTCCTGGCACCACCCGCTCTGTCCCACCTTGGAGAACATCACGACCCTCAACTTGACTTCTGCAAAAATGTGCAGACGAGCTTTCCTCCAGCCGGTGTAGCTCGGAGCTCACCAACCCAACATTGGCCTCACCAACCGGGTCAGATGGCTCCTGAGCAGCCCCCGCGTATGGATAAGACCTGTGCGCGCTCCGGACAGGTCAGCAGCACCGCGGGATTTATGGATAAACCCGCACAAACTCCCGCATCATATCCGAATGCAGAAGATGCCCACTCGAAGCAGGAAACGTGGAGATGTGAACGCGACAAAGGCTGCGCCAGCGGTGGGAAGAAGAAGAACTATCAGCGGTATCCAAAACCACCGTACTCGTATCTTGCAATGATCGCTATGGTCATCCAGCGGTCCCCTGAGAAGAAGCTGACGCTATCTGAGGTAAATAAAAATTATTAACCACCTGACTGTGGATTTTTCTGACGTAGAAGACGTACGGTGTGTTTTACGCACATCATCCTCACTTTTATTTCCACTTTATTTTGCTCTGGGAGGTCATTCCGCCGCGGTGCGTCTAGCTGTATTTACTTTAGAGGACATTGCAGGGGAATGCTCTTTGAATTGCGTGAAAAACACGTGGGGCTGATCGTTTACGGTTCTAAAACTGACACTAAACAGCCACCTCTTTGTGACACTTGGGTGACCACTGCTCCTTCCATGGTGGGTTTGCTTTGATAAGACTGGACTGCGGTGAAACCAGACACTGATCTGTATCAAGAGCTGTGATAAGATATACAGTACTTGTTAGGAAAGCATCTTTTTTTGGTCCACAAGTGCCTGCATAGGTTTGTCCTTATAAAAATACAACTACATGACACTTTTAACAACTCTATGGTTTTATTTTTTAATCATTCCACTTGTTTAGTATCACCATATAACTGAAGTCAGCCAGATACATGTTGACAAATGTTAAAATTAACCTTCAGTATTTCAGGTTCATCAACTTTTCTGATATTGTTTGTTCTGTTTCTAGATTCTCAAGGAGATCAGTACCCTCTTTCCATTTTTCAAAGGAAACTACAAAGGCTGGAGGGACTCTGTGCGACACAACCTGTCCTCTTATGACTGCTTTGTTAAGGTTTGTGTGTTTAATCTTTTTTAAAACAACTAATTGGACGAGGCTTTCAACTTTTGCCACAGCTGCAGCCTTCAAGGAAATGCTGCTACTATTGTACGAAAACACAATGAGGGTCAACTTGTTTTATCTTTCACTGTCATGTGATGGGTATTTGTGAAACTAGGTCAGTCCAGTCTGACTAGGTCGTCAAGTAAAGCGGTCATTACACTGTCCATTTTTCCCTCCACCCTTAGGTGCTGAAGGATCCAGGCAAGCCTCAGGGAAAGGGAAATTTCTGGACAGTGGAGCTGAGCCGTGTTCCTCTGGAGCTGCTTAAGAGGCAAAACACTGCCGTGTCGCGCCAGGATGAGACTATCTTTGCTCAGGATCTGGCCCCCTACATTCTGCAGGGGCACAAGCCAGAATCCGAACAGCCTTGCGATCCTGTGACCTCCCTCGCATCCGTGCCCTCTTCAAACCCTTCACCCCCGCAGGAGGACTCGTTCCGACCCAAACTGGACTCGTCCTTTGCCATTGACTCCTTGCTACACAGCCTGCGACCGACGAGTGCCTCAGGTGACGTGGACCTGTCCGGTAAAGACTGCTGGGGTGAGGCGGAGGGGCCTCGGCTCTCACAGCCTCAGCGACCTCGTTACATCTCCACCACTCGCAGTGCCTCTGCCAGCTCTGCAAGCCCTGCCTCCACGTCCTCCTCCTCCTCCTCTTCTGATGAGGAATGGAAAGGTGTATCCCACTGTGGGAAGCGCCTTCCTCCTCATGGTGAGGCAGGGTTGGATGGTTATGAGGACTGCAGGCCGCCACTGCATAAATCAGCCAGACGGGAAACCGTTGCACCTCCATGGGAGCTCCCTACCTCCTATGCTAAGTATGCCCCTCCCAATGCTGTCGCCCCGCCCAGCATGCGGTTCAACGGAGGGCCACTAATGCAGCTGCATGGCGGACTACCCCTTTATGGCTATGGCGGCTCTCCTGTGGCACCTGGTCACTTCTTAGGTCATGCCTATTGGCCAATCCTTCCCAGCAGGCGAGTCTCGGTTCAAGCCCCTCCCCTGCTCATGGACTTGGACAACATGTTGCAATCCGTGCCTCCAAATAAGAGTGTGTTTGATGCACTGGTAGCAACCAGTCAGAACTCACATCATCAGCCACAGAGTCAGTTTGCCCTGCAAAATGGGGCTCCTGTAAACAGGTACCATCAGTACTGAGGGTCAGACTCTAGATTTTTACCTACAAAACAGACACTACATAGTTTCATTGAAGCAAAACTACCTCAAACTATATAACAAAGCAAATATCTACCTCACTGTTTCAGTGAAACTTTGTATTACAAGCTCTTTAAGGGTCCTGTTTGTACGTTTTTGTGACTTGAATGTATTGTTTGTACAATCCCACAGAACTTGTGGTGACCTCAAATGTTGCACGCAGTAAGTTTGAGTTAACAGGTCAAATACCAGAATGACTATAATCTCAGACTATTTGTTTAATATGTGGCACGGTTTCAGTGAAGACTCGTTTTTTATGATGCATGTTACATTTATGATATATGTGACACAGGAATATCCGCTGTTTTAATGATTATACTTGTGTTTTATTATCTCAGGAAACCTGGGTGGTTTGTTTTATTTCTGTGTATTGTGTTTTTTTCTTTCATCTGTAAAGAAAAAACAGCATTTCAACAATTTCCATTGCTTGAACTCACTTTTTAGAGCATCTGTGTGTCGCTGTGGTACGACTAAACTGAAAGCGGATTTGCTGTATAACTACCTCAAACTGTATGCTCGCTATTTGCACTACTTCACCCCCATTCTGATAATTTTCCAATGGAAACTGTGTTTAAAAGTCTCCCTACCTACCTTGACATGTGAATGTTTTGTCAGCTTTCTGTGGTCTTGTTAAAGATAAGTACATTCTTGAGTTGAAGTGAGAACTTAGCTCTGATGTTTTAAGTGTCTGAGGAAAGTTGTAGCGCTGAACAGGGTTTCTAATAAAATGCTGTACATTAAATGCTGTTGCTTAGTGTTCTGCCCAAGAATTAATTCAGTAGTTTTCAGTCAGAATGATCTCCTTAATCATCTTGAAATCAAAACTTTAGCTCAAAGTTGGCACCAAAAAGTGGAAAAACTGAAGCAGATACATTAAATGAGGTAGAAAGTCTCTTGATTATTAAATCATTTAAGTAAACATTGGTGGAAAAAGACCATCTTCTATTAAACCAGGAAAAATAACCAGCAGATTTTAAAATCAGGTGAATTCAACCTCAGATGAAGAGCAACACATTTACCCTCCAAAAAAGTAAAAAGCTATGACCATTAGCGTGTTAAACCACTTTTAGCAGCAATAACTTGAGGCAATCATTTTCTGTATGATGTTATCACTCTCACATTGTTGCAGAGGAATGTTGGCCGACTCTTCTTCACAATGTTGCTTCAGTTCATTGAGGTTTTCATGCATTTGTGTATGCACAGCTCTCTCTAGGTCCTACCACAGCATTTAAATCAAGTGCAGATCTGGACTTTGACTGGATGATTGCAACACTGGTTCTTTTCCAGACACTGCTGGAGGTTTGTTGGTGCGTTTGGGATCATTGTCCTGTTGCATGACCCATTTTCAGCCAGGCTTTGACTGACAGATGGCCTGACATTTTACTCAGGAATACTTTGTCATACAGAGGAATTCACAGTCTTCCAAATTACAGCAAGGTGCCCTGGTTCTTTAACCGTAAGACGAGCCCAGAGCCCATCTCCTCTCCATCTGATTCACTGTTGGTTCCAGAGTTTTGTGCTTGCATAATGTTCAACACTGCACACTAAGCTGTGATGCCATGTTCTTTTTGGAAAGAAGAGATTTTATTCTGCATATTTCTGTCTTGGGTTTTGGTTTTTTACATTTTATCTAAGCATTGCACAGTCTGATGCCAGGCTCAGCTTGCTGGAATATTCCATGCTGGGAAAAGCTAACCGTTTCTAAAAGTTTCTATTTTCTCATTGGAAAATTATAACTCTAAATTATGTAGACTTGACCATTGAGATAACACACACAATGCTGCGACATGGACCAGCAATCACAAAATTAAAATAATTCCCCATTATACCTTTTATAGTTACTTGAAGATGTATTTTTATCAGGGATTAAACAATCTGATGTTCCCTGTCAGTGTTTTATGTTATTTGGCTTAATTAGAATTTTAATACTTGCCAAGATGCAGATAATTGTTTTACAGTTTATTCTTGCTTTTTCTTTAAAATTATGAAATGCAAAATATACACTGGAATATAATGGAAGTAAAACCACAGCTCAGTGTTTTTCCCCCTATTCTTACATTTAACAGCAGAAATTCATTTTCTAAGTAGTTTAAATCAGTTTAGCATGTTTTATTCGAGTTCAAATGTATTCCTATCTAAAGTATGAATTTTATTTTATTTTTTAAAAGTAGGTACTATTTAAGGACTTACTGCTGGTAGTTATCAAGAGATTACTGGGTGGCTAATTTTGTTCTTGGAGACTTTTTTGCATCGAAGCTTAAAATTGCAAGGTTATGTTTTACAAATTAAGCTTTTCATTTATTTGGTTTTGCTCATAGTTCATGCTGTGATAATTTAACTGCATGAATCATAATATTTGACCTCTGGATTGAAACTGCAGCACATGCACGCAGCCAACTGATTTACATCAGCAGTCTATCAGCCGTCAGCCTCCCGCTGCTTCCCCTGCTGTGGCCACTATCTCTGTATCAGCTGCCTACGCATGCCTGCACTCCTTCACCATCCTTCCTCCTCTGCTCCATGATTATTCCTGACGCAACAGATGGGAGGAGGGGACACTGCTTTAAACAGGATAACATATCCCCCCACATCCCCTAAACACAACAATCCTGGGTGTGACCGTGCCGCATGAAATCTGTAGTTGTGTAAATTGCCTCCACAGCCCATGTGCAGTGAATGTGTTGTGTTTTCCCCAGACTGAGGCCGTAGACTTTCAGTGAAACAGTGTAAGTCTTCCTGCTTTGACTCATCTAAAATTTAAATGAGTCACAGCACTTTTTATAATCAGGCTGACACATATTCTTTCATATTTAAAAGATACAGACATGTACATGTCCACAAATACAAATAGAGGACATTCCCATCAGTAGAAATTAGGTTTATTTGTCTATATAAAATAACAGAATGACAGAAAAAAACCCACATCACATTAGTTTAAGAGAAGATGTTAAATCAGAGCAGCAGCTGCTTCATTCGATTGGTTTCATCTTGGGACAATTTAATTGAAGTTAGTGTACAGAACTAAAAAAAAAAAAAAGCAATCCAGCAGAAAATACAGTGTGTGTTACCTGTTATAGAAAACGTTAGCTTTTAAGGTAAAGTTAAAAATACTTCATCCAAACTTTTAAAAAATATTGCTGGCCTACATTAATGTCTCACAGAAACTGGCTATCACGGTTTAATCACTTTGAGAATCATTGCATCTTCAGCGCCTCCTCTCCTCCAGGCCTGTAAGCTGTTTCTGTCACATTTCTCCTTCACACTCCCTCTTGTGCCATCCGGTATTCAAACACGCTCCCCCTCTCAGGGAATGTTTCATTCAAGCGCTGTCGCTTGCTTTGAGGCGTACTGCCTGGGGTGTCTTCCTCTTTTCCGTAGCCACCTCCTCCAGGGGTGTAGAGGCAAAACATGTCCTGTAGGGGGAGACAGATGAGTGGATTTGTTAGTCATTTCAATTGCTGGCTTTTAAATGAGCGCGCACATCTCAGTTTCTCACCCCTGGCTGAAGGCTGACGCTGGTCTTGGCTCCCAGGTTGAGGACTCGGCCGTCAGCTCTATGGAGCTGGTTAAGTCCTGCAGCTCCATCCTCACCCCCTGATCATCAGAAAGATGGTGAAAGAAAGAAAGAGTTGGTCACAGTTCAGAGTCGAGATGCAACGATACCACTTTTTTTCCGAACCGATACGATACTAACACTTGAATCTGAGTACTTGCCAATTCCGAGTACTGATACCAATACTTCTACCACATAAAAAAAAATGCAATGAAATGGAGGACATGTTCTATTTTCATCTCTCCTTTTTACAACAAACGATGGTGAAATAAAAAAAAAATAAAAATGACAACATATCTAAAATTTCAAGTGAAAACATTGCGCATATTAAATTGGGATTGGTTCCTGGTACTGATCGATTTTAACGAGTACAAGTACATCAGAGCGGTATTAGTAGCAATACTGGTATTGGTATTGTGCAACCCTGTATCAGAGGTTACCTTGGAGGCCGTAAGGACGACTGGCTCGCCGCTCCGTCAGCACAGACAGAACTACCTTCTTCCTGAACAGCAGCTTACGGATCACCCCGTCTCCGCCGCGGTATTTCCCTGCACCTCCTGAGCCCGGCCGCAGAGAAAACTGCTCCAGAACGACTGGATACCTGATCAGCAGCAGCAGACATCAGGAACATCGCCACGTTACCAGACCTTCAATTTCCTCCGCTGCAATCCATCCCACCTCTTCTCCAAAATCTCCGGATCGGTGATGCGGGTGTTGGTCATGTGACTGTGCACGCCGCTCCGCCCGTTCCAGCCGGGCCCTGCCCCAGCTCCCCCAGCAACCGTCTCATAATAACCGACCGAATCGTTGCCGAATGAAATGTTGTTCATGCAGCCCTGATGGAACGAGGAGAAATCAGCACACATGAAATCTGTTAAAATAGAAGTTAAGCTTCACAATAAAAAAGGAGCCAGACATGGAGATTTATTCTTACCTGTGAGGCAGCGCAAACCTCAAATGCCTTGAAGATGACATCGACCACTCTCTGGGATGTGAGCACGTTTCCTCCTACAACAGCTGCATTCTGGGAAGGCTGGAGGATGGAGCCAGGGGGGATGATGACTTTGATCGGTGTGAGACATCCCTGATTAAGGAAAAGGGAAAAATCATCAAAAGACAATTTATTACACACTTTCCCCTGTGCAAGCATTAAAGCAGCTTTCTACCTGATTGAGGGGAATATCCTGGCCCACCATGCAGCGCAGGCAGTAGATGAGAGCAGACAGGGTGATGGCTCGCGGAGCGTTGCAGTTCCCCCACACCTCAGTTCCCGTCCCTGAGAAGTCAAACACTGCACTTCCCTGTAATGATGGAGATGCATTTATTTAATACGACCCTGTAAGTGGCCTGTAAGGAGATCTGCAGCCATATCTGGCAAAAGGGGATCATTTATAGCTTACAGCTGGGCACTATATTCAGATAGTTTTTGTTGTCCAAGATATAGAATGAGGGAATACTGTATATATCAAGTTAGCTTGTTTTGATTTAAAAATACATCTCTTTAGCATTTTGCACACCTGTATCTTTGAAAAATATTTTTATTATTTTAATACATGTATAATTTAATTTAATAATTTAATGCACATGTGCTTCTGATCCTTAATAAAAAGGCATTTAACACTCAAAGTTGTAAATTTGAATCGTCTTTGTTTTCTGGACAAAAATAATTTATATTGAGATATACATGGGATATTGTGATTAAGGAAAAAATTATCGATATATAAAAATGTATTCATATTGCCCAGGCCTCATATTGCCTGAATCTTTAATGAAGGCGAGTTTATTTGAACAGCGCATTTCCTGTTCAAGACCGTTCAAAGTGCTTTACAAAACATTAAAAGCATTACAAATGGTGCAAAGGAAACAAACAAAAAGGTAAAACCCATCAAGGAATAGCTAAAACTACAATAAACTAATAAGAGGATTTGTAATTAGGATCATCATGTCCGGACTCTCTCCTCACCTCTTCTTCATTAATCTGAACTCGCAGTCTGATTGGAGTCCCATCATCCATAAAATCTTCTGCCTTCACCTCCAAGGAGCCGGTTTTTTCCCGCCTGCATCGTGCAAACTCTTTCAGCATGTCCCTCACTGCCAGCTCGGCATTGCTCTGAAACACAAGTTTGACCAAAATACTGTTTTTTTTCCCCCTCCTAGTAAATACTAAACTTTAACATGCAGTCACAGATACCTGGATGTAGCCCATGTAGGCCTGAACCACAGCCAGCCCGTAGCTGTCAATCAACTCGCCCACCAGCTGGCTGCCTCTCTGATTGGCCGCCACCTGAGCCCGCAGGTCTGACAGGTTGTCGTGGAGATTACGAGTCCCAGAGCAGTCGGGATACTGGGCCGGAGCCATCAGAGCCTCAGTGACAGCTGATATGGTGAGAGGTGGACGGGATGAAGCCAGTAGCAAACAGAGATAAACTTCAGTTTCCTGCAGCGGCTACTTCAAAAAGTTCATGTGGTGTTCAAAGATTATTTAATGATGTATTTTGAAGTCTTATGGTATTGTTGAACACTTTTTAAAAATATATTTTTAAACTTAGAAAGGGCTGAGTTAAATGATCTGGAAGTATCTCACCATAGACGTCTGTCAAACAGTCTAAATGCCGAGGAAAGGTGCTTCTTAGCAAATCTCTTATATCCAAGGAACATCTTTTAAATAAAAAATTAGGATTTTTTTTTTATGGGCACTTCCCAAAAGTTTAGCTGCATTTTATTTCTCACAGACAGAAAGATGAACTTTACAAGTTATACCTACAGATGACTAATCAGACTTTACAATGATGTAAATTACAACACTAATTGTTTTTTATTAAAGGAGAGAAATAACATTAATTTCCTTTGTAATATATCCAGGGTATATGCAGGAATCCTGAAGTTAATTTCAATACCTTTTTAAGACTTTTAAAAGACTTTCCAAAAAACCTTTAAGACCTCATCACCACCGCAAGATGTGATCAGTAAAGCATATTTTGCTTGATCGCGGCCCTATTAGGACCAAACCAAGTATCCCTACTTTAGGTCATAATGCAATATTTATAAAACCATCGATTCACCAAG
>JAVQJG010112778.1:0-14204 GCA_036024015.1 Craterocephalus amniculus | reverse complement strand
CCCCCCCCCCCCCCCCCCCCCCCCCCGACCGAACCATTTTGTCTCTTTGTTTTTCAAACAATTGAAAAAAGGCATGAAAAAGCCGATAAACACTTTAACAGACTTAAATTGGCGCATTTCTACAGTAAAAGAGGTTAAAAACTTACTCTTCAGCATGTTGCAGCTGCCTGTCATCTCATCTGCAATTAATTATGGGAGAAAAGAGGCTTCAAAGGATACACCAGCAGTAGCCTTCGCTTCAAGTTAAACAACGTGCAGTGGATTCTCAGGCTCCTTCGAAGGCTATTGAATCGGGACAGTGCTTGGCACCACACTGATGATGAAGAATCTGCAGACCCTTAAATGGGACACAGAGAACATGTCCAGCAGCACAGCTGCTCTGTTGCAGGTTTGGTGGTGCAGCAGTGAAAAGGTTCCCCCCTCACGCAGGTTCCTCCTGCATATCGTTCCATAAATTGTTTAGGCTTTTAAAACTCAAAACTTCATAACATAAGAACAACAAATAGCAGTTTTTAACTGAACCAGTCTACTGAGTTTGTTATGTTGCATCATAAGTTTGAATTAAAATTCAGCTGATTGATCAACATGATGAAAACCTGACAAACGGAGGACGAGGCTCGGATTGTGCAGACTGAAGGAACATCTGCTGACAGACTGACTCACGGCCGACTGGCGGTCCATTAACTCCTCGACGCTCCCTCATTTCCTCACTTCCTGCTGTTTATGAGCAGTTTAACAAGCAGCACAGAAACCTCATCTCAGACGTCCGTCTGTGAATCAGTGCAAAAACACTCTTTGGTTCCTTCTTTTTGATCAGATTTGACTTGAAGCTGAGGTTTTAAATTGGCATTAGTTGGATGTTTCTGTTTAACCCCATGCTTCTAAAGAACGCTCCACTTTGCTACACCATCTTTTTTTAAAATCCCCCGTTGTCTTAGAATCACCTGCAGGACTTTCTGATTGATGCCAAACAGGAAAGCTGAAGCTGTTTGTTCGTCTGAAGACAAGTTTCAGCCTGTTTCCTCTGAAATTTGTTCGGGGATTATTAGAAAATGCAAACATAAAAAGAAAATCTGAGAGCCTTAAAGTCTCAATGGTTTTCTATCTTTGACCGTTTTTCTTTTGTTTTCTAATGAAGAAAGTTTTTGGTTTCATATTCATTGTTTTAGAGTTTGGACGTCTGTGTGGAAGTTTGTGTTGAGATCATCAGATTGATGCAAACTAAAGACGTCATTGGGAATGAATGAAGTGTGTGTGTGTGTGTAAAGTCATGTGCCCACATGTTGATGATGTAATTGACTGGATAAAATTACAGTTTGAAAGCCTTCCTGTGTGCGTGTGTGTGTGTGTGTGTGCGCACGTGCGTGTGCGTGTGTGTGACTTAGCTCTGAGTGTGTGAGGACCAGACTCGGGACAGGTTGAAGGTTTTGTTATTTTTCTTTATTAAACGATGTCAGGACGGAGCAGATTCAGGACTCAGTTTACTGTTACATGATGTAATTTATACGTCTGGACATCACTCCGTCACAATACTGAGTCCACCCTCTTTGGCTTTAAAAATCCACTTGATTGCTAAGTGTCATGCTTTTTAAAAAAAAATTGGTAGTCTGTAATTCTGTGGGATTAATTGTGACAGAGAAGTTGCACTTTAGTGATATATGGAAGCTTTCCAAGCACTTGTTTTCACACTGCAAATGTTTTAAACTCTTGATTTATGCACGCAAAGTTTCCGGAAGTAATTCTGACATCAGGCTGTGGTTCTGCAGCAGAAACGGACACAGAACAGATCTTTTACGTGGACACTGTGGTTTAAATCTGTGAGTTAGTTAATACTGTCAATATGAACCGAGTTTCCATTAGTACACCACATGTCAACTAACACCTGCTGTGCAGCAAACAGCTGATTCAGTAAACACTCCTACAGACGCATCCAGCAGACACGCAGCAATCCTCAGCTGATCCACGGAGCTGGAAACAATGCTAGAGGCCTGCAGGATATTTACTTCTGTTTATAACATGTTGGTTTCTAAATGAAGGTGAGGCAGTCAGAAATGGTCCATGAGAGAGCATGTGTGTGTGCGTTCAAGTGTGTTTGTCATGCACTCACCCGAATGTGACAAGCTGCCTGATTCCATAACTGCAGATACAAAGCAGACGTATCCAGTTTTAAAAAAGAACCCTAAATAAACTGGATTAAATAAAAATGAAAGAATTCTAAAATAATGAGACTAATATGTGACCGACTGCAAGTTAATTCAGGACACACATGCAACTAAATATTTTCAATAAGTCACAACCCTAGTTTATATTATATACCTAAACCAGTTATAAACATACTATCCAGTCGTCCGTCCATCCAGCAGATAACTTGGAGACTCTGTCACAGGGCTAAAATGGACACAAACTACTACAGGTAAAATATGTTGAACTAAAATTAGTTGTGGCTTTGAAGAACAGCCCACCTCCACCTGCAGGGGGCAGTGTTAATGCTTGCTTTCACCTGCAGGGGGCAGTGTTTCAGCCTGCAGAAGATGTTGTTTAAGTCTGCAGAATTTTTATTTTGTTTATTTATCATTTGTTAATTTTTTTGTAAATTCATGTGTGACAGGTAAACCTACATCGGGTGAGTCGGACATCTGTGTGGAGAAACAGCTGGAGCGCTTTGAGTGGCAGCTGAAGATCTTAAAGGAAGTGCTTTCAGCCAATGGGGATGTGGAGAGAGCGGAGCTGATGAGGGATCATACTAATGAGGAAGTGTGTGCCCTCGTCCTGGGCATCCTGGATAAGGTGAGAACATCTGTGGTGGGTAGAAGTTTCCTCATGGTGTCCTGCTGTATGAGACTAAAAGTTTTAGGCTCATCATTCCTCCCCAGTTTTGCATTTTTGTCTCGTTGGGACATTTAAAGCGCAGACGTGTTTTGTTTTTTCAGGTTTAGGACTGTTGTTCATCACTGAAATGTTGTTCGCTAAATAAATGAGTCACATGACCTGCTGAAGTTGAAGCAGCATCACCATCTACCACTGATGCTAATGAAACTGATCTTCAGACTTTCTGAAAATCCAGTTAGATAATCAGTAGCACAGATAAAAGCTCAGCGTCCAGCAAACCTCTGCCTGTATTTCTCTGACCTGCAGGTGAAAAGTGAGACCTCGGCTGAGCTGAACGTCCAGTATGAACAGAAAAGTAAATCTGCTGCTGAAGAACATGAACGACTGCTTAAAGGTCATTTGTGGTCATTTTTACATCCTCCTGCATGTTTTTGTCATCATGTTATTTTCATTTATGTACATTTTGTCTTTGTTTTTTTGTTGATTTCTGTCTCTGACCAGTGTTTTTTTTTTCATGAAACCAAAGTAAAATAATTATATTATATAAATACTAGGGCTGTAAGATATATCGTTATTGTATCTAAATCGAGATATAAACATTCAAGATATTGATATAGAAAAAACAACAATAAAAGATATAGAACTTTTCTGAAAAGTACTTGGTTTTCACCAAACCCATAATTAGGTTGTTGTATTGATTTTGAGATATCTGGCATGAATATGAAGAAAATAAAATAAAATTTTGTCCATATCGTTCAACCCTAATAAATATATTGCAGCAGTACAGACTAGAGCTGCACCGATCCAGTTTTCTCTGATCCAATCCGACACAGAGACCTGGGCTGGGCGTTTCGGCCGATACCGATCCGATGCTTTTGTTGATTGAATGAACCTGATATCTTGCCATGTCAGTAAAGGCATCAGGCTTAAAATAATCATTCAGCCTAGTTTAAAAAAAAGCTAACAAATGAACACATACATAAACATATTGATATTATTTATTAACAAATAACTTTTCTTTAGCATCATAAAGAAATAACGCGTAATTCTGATATCCAATCCAGCTAATTAGGGAATATTGGAGCCAATGTCCGACCGGGACATCGGATGGGTGCATCTGTAGCAGAGACCCTACAGCTCCATGTGGAAGCTCCACGTCCACATTGACTTCCTGTTTCTCTACAGTTCATCATCCCAGCGTGGATGCCGCATCAGTAACAGACAATACTCTGTGAAATAACGTCAAACACCACTGATATTTGATAAATTGTTTAGTGATGAAAAACCTAAGTAGTTTCTTTTGAAAGTCCCTCTGATCTTGAATTGGTTCAGTTTTACATGTTCAGTTGCGCTCGAGTGGTACATGAATATAAAATGTGCAGCAGATGATCATGTGTTCTGTTTGCTGGCTGCAGAGCTGGAGACCAGACACGAACAGGAGAAGAGTCAGCTGACAGAAAAGTTTCAGGCAGCGGAAAACATCCTCAAGGTAAACAAACATGTTGCCATGACAACACAAAGAAGCTGCATTGTTTCTGGGTTCATGCCAGTTAATGAAGATGACTTTGATTCAGATTGTGATAAAATCTGTATTAAAAACAAAAACTTCTTTTAGTTGAAAGTTTCTGTGTGAAAGTCTGATTGATTCTCTGTGATGCAGCAGCTTGTAGAAGCTCATCTGCAGCAATGTGTTGACGTGGAAGTGTTTTTTCTGATTGAGATCGTCAGTTTCTCACGTGGTTGTGGAGGAATTTTGCTCCACTCTTCTTTGCACCGTTGCTTGAGCTCATTGAGGTTTCTGCAGCTCTCTGAAGATCCCGGCTCAGCATGTCGGGTTGAGGACTGGTCTGTGACTGGATCAGGTCTATTCCTGGACTCTTTTCTTTCTCTTTCATTCTGTTGTAGATCTGCTGCTGGGTTTGGGATCATTACCCTGCTGTATGAGACCGTTTCATCCAAGCTTTATCCGTCTGACAGATGTTCTCACATCTCACTCTATAATGCTTTGGTGTCCAGATCAGTTCATGATCCACTGACTGAGTTCAAGGTGTCCAGGTTCACATCATCCTCTCTGCACCAGCATGCTGACAGCTGCTATCAGCTGTCTGTGCCGATGTGCTGTGTTTGGGTTTCTGACCAAACATCTGGTCTAATCTGTCTAAAAGACGCTGTTCCAGAAGTCTTTTAGTTTGTTCAGATGCAGCGACTGCAAACCTAACCTGTGCTGCCATGGTCTTTTTAGAGTGAAGCGACTTTCTGGTTCAGTCTTTTTTCATCTGGACTGTCATGAACTTTAACATTTAGCATGCTTTCTGGAGAATGGGAGATGTAGCTCCTGGGTTTTCTCAGCATCTCACAGGCAGACTTACTGGGATGTCCCCTCCTGGGCAGCTGTTTTCAGTGTTGTGTTGTGATTTTTTTCTCTGTATAATGATGGAGTGCACGTAGTTTGGAAATGACTTTATAATCCTTCCTGGTTTGATGGGCTGCAACAGTTGCTTTTCTCAATCATTGCTGATGTCTTTCCTCATTAGCTTTAAAAAACAAAAGAAAATCCCATCCGTCCATCAGTCTGATTTTACGCCACCTAGAAGACAGAACACAAACGTCTGCGTGTTTTCATGCTAAATGTTTGTGTGTTTTTGGGACTGAAGGGTAAAGTGGAAGAGCTGACAGCAGAGCTACAGGTTTACAACGAACTGAAGAGACGAGTACAAGAATCGACCTTTAAGAAGGACCTGCAGAGGAATATTCAGGTGTGTTTATCTGCATCCAAAACAATTAAACGTCCTGTTTCTGTTCCTGTATCTGCTGTTGGATGCAGTACTAAACGGTTTCAGTTCAAGTCATATAAACAACCAGAAACTGCGATGTTCTCTGCAGGAACACGGCAGCCCAGGTGCATTCTGGGAGTCCGAGCAGGAGTCGCTGCTGTTTGTCATTGAGATGAAGTCTGAGCGTGTGCAGGAGCAGAGCAGGAAGCTGCAGCAGATGGATGAGCTGGTACGTACACTGCTGGTCCACAAGCCCGGCACACCGACCCCGTCCTTTCCACCGTGCTTGCTCCTTCAGTTCCCTTCTGCTTGACCCTCAGGTGGAGAAGAACCTGTCTCTGGAGGACCAGATCATCCATGTCCTGCAGCAGAACGAGGACCTGAGAGTTCGGATAGACAACTGTCAGACTCTGATTCAGTAAGAGCTTCATTTTGGTCATGTGTTAATCTGCTGCCACCTGCTGGACCAAACGGTGTCCAGCAGGCAGAAGACGGGCGGTGTCTGACATGCATCTACTGTATAATGAAAAGGGACATAAAACATGAGGGAAAACATTTGAAAGAAATCTAATTTACTTTATCTTCAATCCGACTGTAAGAACACAGATACTCAATCCGACTGTAAGAACACAGATACTCAGTCAGATATGACGCTTCACCAACACTGAAACATTCAGAGAGACTGGAAACACAGGAACCACTGTAGAGATCCCATTTCTGAAGACATGAGTAGCTTGTTAGTGCATGTTTGGTTCAGCTCAGGTTTTATTTTAAGTTGAGCACAGGGACGTCTCTAGCATTGAAAGACAGGAGGGGCTTAGCCTTCAGAAGATGTAATAAGAAATACTGCCCTTATCTAAATAGGCATTACGAGGTCCATGCTTCAGGTTGTGATCAAGTCATATGACCAGTTCAAGGTCACAATAAAGACTGTACCAGGAATTACTACATCATCATTCAGTATAATTGAGGCCTTGAGAAAAATCAAAGTTAATATTCTCAAAAGGCCCAATTGCTGCACTTTACATTGTTTCCAAAAGAATATGATTTTCAATACAGAATATGACAGTGAAAACTAATAAGGCAATTAGTTAAAGTACATTAATGAAATTTATTAAAGAAAATTCCAGGTTACACTTAAAGGCTTGTTCTTTTTTCCATGGCTATGGAAATGACAGAATTTTTTTCAAAAGCTCACAGTTTAAAAGAAAGTATCACCAGATTCTACTGCCTAATGACATCGCTGGGTTACTTGGAAACATCAAAGCATGCCTTCTTTTTTGAGAGTGGCGAATCTGTCAATCACTTTGTTGTGACTTTGCTGCTTCAGTGCATCATTTTCAATGGGCATGATTGCAAGACTTTAAAAAATGTTCTGTCACGTTGTCTTACGGAGCCGTGAGCGCAGTCAACATTTTTGTTCTGCCTTACCCAAAACTCCAAAGCACTAGCACTCACTATGGCAAAACACTGCACCATGCTAACAGTTTATCAGGGAAAATAAGAGTTTTACCATCACTAATTTTATCAAAGTAATATGTCTGTTTTCATTTGGTAATTAGCTGGACTTAGTTGAATAATACAAAGAGCAGGGGTGATTACTTCTTATCTTTCTTTTAAAAAAATACTCTGTATATCCATAGCCCTCACCACGTAAACTCAAAGAGGAAAATGAAACTTAAGGGGAGACGAAGCTTCACGATGCGTTCAAGTGAGCTTGGAAAAAACAATGTCACTGTCATACGCAATGGTAACCGCATGGGTTTAATTTCAAAGCCAAGAAAGAAATGAAGATTCCTACAATTTTAGAGGGGCTTAAGAGTAATTTAGGGGGGCTCAAACCCACCTAAAATGGGCCTAACGACGTCCATGGTTGAGCATCAGATGGAAAGTCTACCCTGTCTTGCTATGACTGTGTGTGTGTCGGCTCAGTGGTGTGTAAATGTAAGCAGAGGAAACAAATGGCAGCCTGGGAGCTTCTTTATCCCCATAAAGTCCAACATCCCTGGTAACAGGGGGCATGGGATCAATATCCAGCTTTACATCAGGTCTGTCGTGTAAATATAGACCTGTATGGTATCCACAGGATGTCCAGAATCTCAGCTCATATATCATTAAAACCATTTATGTGACCAAACAGTAGGACCACAAACAATAAACAAATTCTGTTAAAAGGTGCAAAGATTTTTTGGATCCACCCAACAGCATGTACACGGTCAAATGTCATCTCTACTGAAAGTGCATATCTCTCAGATTCATTGTTATAGTTATTAGAGAATTTATTTGATCAAATGTATATTTTTCGTATTGTTAAGTTTAAAACAGGTTTTTCCTTCCAATTAACTGCTGCTGCTGAGGCTTTTGGATAGATTGAAGCCAGAGACATTGGATGCAACAGTTTTTTCACCATGCGATACTGTACAATTTCTTATTTCTTTATTAAACATTTTCAATCAAAAAAACTCGTCTCATGCATTTCAAAAACTAATTGCTAAACTGATTTCAAAACGAAGGTCTAGAAGAAGACCAACGGAACAGAGTGCCACTGCAGCTAATAGTAGTGGCTGATATAACTAGCATCTATTGGAGTAAACTGCATTTACTGAAAAACTCCATTTCCCAGAGTCCTCTGATAGCCTTTTCCCTTCCGAAAGTACTATTTTTCTCTTTGACTAAGCCATCAGACTCTGTTTTGTCATTAGACATTTCAGTGGGATTGAGGAGGTGTTTCATATTTGTACAGGTATACCTGGGTTTTCACTGTCCTCTGACCTTCTGTCTCCAGGCAGTTATCGAAGGAGCAGCAGGAGGTGAAGGCGGCGCTGGAGAGGCAGGTAGCGGTCAACCAGAAGCTTTCCCTGGAAAAAGAGCAGCTGATGTTCAAACTGAGACACAAAGACTCTTGTCCGACCATCCACCTGCCGGCCATGATGCAGGAGATCGCGCCTAGATGACCCTGATTCACTCGGCCCGGTTTACTGATTAGCATCGGACTCAAACTGAATCAAGAACCAGAACTTCTGAAATCAGGTTTAAAGGCTCTGATGCTGTCTGCATCAACAGGACTTCTGTTTAGCTGCGTCTCTGGTTCTTATCCAGCAGCTTCATCAGGTGTGTGTGTCACGCCGGTGTGTTCGTCGGTGGTTGGTTTTAGTCCTTCCCAGCTGCAGACTGTGAATTTTTTGTTACCAACCTCTTCACTTTACTCTCTGAGGAGCTAATGAGGGTGCTATGTTTCAATAGTAATGAATTAAAACTAATCAAAAAAGATAATTTTCATTTAGTTTTTTGATCAGACACTGGGTGAAAACAGAAGCAGTTCATTCGTTGCTGCATCTAGACTATCAAGCCAGGTTTGAAGCTCGAGGCTCACATTTGGTGGGATTTAACTCCAGGCCTCTGACCACCAGTGCCTTGCTTATCATGAGTTTACTGGTTTAGTTTGAGGTGTTTCTACAAAATAGACAACAGTGGCATAGCTGACAGTGCAGACCATTGTGCGTAATGGGGCTTTCAGGATGTACTCCAGACCTTTGAGTGGACGGTACCACAAAAAGTGTTGAAAGAATTTGTGTTGCAATTTTTTTAAATTCTGAAATCCATCATAGGTTCCCAAAATTACTTTTACTAGTGTTAAATTCCTTTGTTGGTTCCCACGTCCAAATCTGTTGCTTTCTGATGTCTTTTGGTCACGGTGAACATGTCTAATGCCATCCTGCAGCATTTCTGAACAAAATACAGGGTCTGTTTACTTTTTTTTTTAGTCTGCTTTCAGTGGCTCCGGTTAAATTCAGGAAACGTTTTTATGATCAGGTTTTGTCTCTAAATGTTTACTGAGTATAGGAAATGAAAAGACGTACTCGAGGCCTTGCTTAGATTTGATGTGAAATGCCAAGGGGTCCTGAAAAAACATCTGAATGTTATGCTGTCAGGCTGTCTGCAATGTGCCTTGTTCAGGATTCTGATGGCTTTTTCCAAACAAATCCAAATGCCATCCATTCAGCATTTCTGTTCATTTCAGACATTATGTTTCACATTTAGAACAACCAGCAACTGTATGCAAACGTGCTCATTTTGGGGATGTGAATGTATTTAGAAAGCTTTTGAATCAACAGTTCACTAATTTAATTTTTAAAAAAAGATTTTTGAAAAGATACATAATATGGCATTTTAGTATGTCTTGACTAATGAGATAGCAATGTCCAGTTTGGTCTGGTGTAAAACATCTTGGGTTTTTTGTAGGTTTATTCTCAACATAGCTTGACCGTATTTTGGTAAAATATGAATCTGAACCATCCAGTTCTTCAAAGCTGTAGAGATTAAAGATATTTTCCAGTTAGCTTGCTTATCTAAGATTAACCATGAAATTAGCATGTTAATGTTAACATGGTAACAGCAGAATTTCAGCATGAAATTGTGTGTGTAACTGTGTGTGTTGACATTCAAAAAATACAAATGTCACCATGTTAGCATGCAATATTAAAAAATGACATGCTAGCATGTTGATGTTAACCTGTTATTGTCTGAATTTCATCGTGTTAACATTGCATTAATAAATACCCTGTTAGCATGCAGTATTTACTGAATAATGCTAACATGTCGACGCTAACTGCAGAATTTTAGCATGTTAACATAACTATGTTTACCATTCCAAAAAATAACAGATGTTATCATGTTAGCAGCAGTATTTAAGAAATACGTTAACATTAGGTAAGATGTGTTTTCAGCTCCGTCCTGAGAGCTGAGTACAGTTATATTACAGTTAAAATTCACATTGGCTACTATAGTTGGTTTTTTGACATTTTTGAATAATTGTGTATAAAAGTGACTAAAGAGCAATTTGAAATTTGAACAATTTGAATATAAAGCATGTGCGCTAAAAGCTGCTAGCTTCCCACATTTTGAACTGTTGGCAGCAGATTTTCAAGCTTTTCTTGGTTTTAAAAAATTATTTCTGTCCCAGTTTACATCACAGCTTCTTTAACAACCAGAGAACAATAATCACTCAAAGTCTATCAATTCTGATTTTATTTTAATTTCTTATGTTTTTCTTTGTTCTTTGACATTTGTGGTGGTATTGTGCCAAAAAAAAGGTAAAAGTTGTCTGTTTTGCCAGCTCTGTCATTATGCACCAGCACTTTGACCAGGATTTTACAGGAGTTTGTACAGTGGATGTTTTTATGTTGTACAGTTCTTTATTTTCTCAGCTTAAACTGTTGATATTCTGCAGCAGCTTTTTTTCAGCCTGATGTGTAGATACCCGCCGATGTTTTTCTTTTACTGGCTTTGCTAAATAAAAGTTGGAAATATCTTTTTCATGACTACGTTTTAAGTGTAAAAGTTTGTTTGGTTAGAATTCTCAGTTAATTTGTTTTCCATTTCCCAGTATTAAAAGTCTCAATGACTCATTATGGACTTATTTAAAAATATTTTCAGAAATTTCAGCAGACATGAATTCTCCACAAGAATTTTCTAAATTCCCCTAAAAGGACGAACACACAAACTGACATGGAAAAAATGTGTATGAAAACCTAAAACAGATGCATATCGTGAGAATATGTAAGAAACTGACACCTTGAAGGAAAAAAGTGATGCTACCTTCCGCATTTTTGATCGTTCACTCAAATTCATTCTGTTCAGATATGATAGTAAACATTTTAATTTAAAATGGTGTGTAAATTTGCATAAGCAAGATTTGTGGGATTTGCCAGATAATTGTAAAAAAGAAAATTGAGATTCTTATTGTGGCTGTCAAAATTAAACCATTAATTAAATCCCAATTGGGAAAATACTTCTCTGTGTTTAACTCATCCTAACTGCAGCCCTTGAAACTTTGTACTTCACCTCTAGCCACTGGGTTACTGCTTCTCCCATAAAAACCCCAGTAGGTTAATGGGTCAGTAGGCCAATGCGGAAAAAAGCAACTTTTAATGGAGTTGGGCTGGCCTTTAATATGGTAACCAATGTAGTCAAGTCAAGTTTATTTATAAAGCACATTTAAAACAACCTCAGTTGACCAAAGTGCTGTACAGACTAAATGGATAAAATCAATAAATCAATGAAAATAAACACATATCTAATAAATGTTGTATCCATCAAGAGCCCACAATGAGTTCATCAGACGCTCTCATTATGTTGTAATTATCTTGAACTGTAATTAGGGATATCCATAATTCAGATGTAGATATCCGCAATGTTAGTTGTGTATATCTGCAATTTTGATTATGACTAATGATAAACCCCATACACATGTTTAGAAAACGAGATGCCATTTGCCCTATAAATGAAAGTTGATGAATAGTTGATATTTGAAATTACACTTGTGTATTGGAAGACTGACGTTGTAGATATCTGAAATGTTATTTTTGAATATGAAGGACTGAATTATGGATATATGCAATGGGCTTTATGCACAACCCAACTCCTTCCTTAACTTAAAGGGACTTTAGGCAACTTTACAAAATCTGAGTCCATGCTGCCGCGACAGGCGCTGTGTGTAACTGCAGCCACCAGCCAAGCGGCATGGGAGCGCGACAAACACTTTACAGACTGTCTCTTTTTTTTTAGACTCACATGATGCCGCTGATGAAGTCTTCCTTTTCTTCATGGTCCTTTCTTCTTTTTTTGTGGGCTTGTGCATGCAGGTCGTTTGCTGACTGCAGAAGCATCCATAAATATCCCTTCAGTGTTTGTATCCGAATCCGCGGTGGCCATGTTCTTCCTGTTCAAGTGTGGTCGGCAACATGCATGCAGCGTCAATTTACGTCACATCCCCACGACTGCGCGGGAAATTCGCAGCGCATTATGAAGCACAAAGCCTGTTCAAGGCAACAGATACATGGATGGCCTCATTATGTTGGGTTTTTAATGCTTCACGACTCATTAGCATTGAATAAACTGGAAATGCATGTTTAGTTTCTCACAAATCTTGCCTTAAGTCCCTTTAAGCCATGCTGCTTTGTGTCCTGTCTTTCATTACTGGGCGAACTGATCAATCCAAGTGTATCTGACCATTTACTGAGGTCAGACGCACCTGGACTAATCTGTTCATCCAGTAACAAAAGACAAGACACAATCTGGCTTAAGTTCAGGAAATAGTTGGGTTGTGCATAAAGCCCATTCATAAACAGTCCTGCTATTAAATTTTGAAAAGGCTGACCATAGTCTGGTCAAAACTGAATTAGAGATATCTCTGAGTGTACTTTGGACTAATCAGACTGAAGTTATAGATATCTTCAGTGGAAATTCTTTCTAGTTAAGATATATTTATGAGTAGTCAAAAATAAAGTTATTGATGTGATTAATGTTAAAAGTCAAAGTCAAAATGACACTACATTTCCCATTTCATTTTAGATTTTGTGGCACTGTGGCCTACAATCCTGAACATTTATAAAAAATCTTCTCTTATTTTCCCTTGTGTGTCATTATATTATATAAAATGTATATTATATATTAGGCATGGATGCTCCTTAGAGGGATACCATGACAAATCCACAAATCAACTAAATTTGATGAAAAAAAGTCTTGAGGAGAGGCTAAAAGGAAACAGTTTCATGATTGCTTTAGTTTCTGCCAAACTTTAATGGGTTTCATGTAGAAAACGAAACATTTATAGGCATTGTTATTTTTCCATGTTCATGTAGAATAGGGAGTTAAAAAATTTTTCATTATAACGGAAATTTAGGCTACAAATCTTGTATCTAATAACTACAACATAACAAAATCACATCTCTCGCTCAAAAGACAGAATATGGATGAAACTAAAAAATTAATTCCAATCAAGGACTCCAGTGAAATGATGCGTTATTATCTCTTCAATATTGTTAACATGCATGTTTTTTTGTCTTTCACATATATGTAGATGAATTTGTTCCATCACCATCATTGGCCTTTATCATCCAGCTGTCATTCACCTCCAGCATCAACCATCATCAGCACCCCAGCCCCTACTGGGCCAGTCAGGTACTCAATTCCTGGGCCACTTTTTAGACCTGGTCTACCCCTGGATACTATCCAAGTTGATCTTGTTGGACAGATGCAGACAGAGGAGAGGAACTGGTCATCAACCATCACAGACAGTTTTTTTCCAACCTTTGACGGAGCAATATTTGTTTACATCATGTGATTTGCCGGGATCACCAAAGCACATGTTGCAGTTAAACATGGATCCATGTGGAAATGTGTGATAAGAGTCCTGCTGATATGATAAAAAAGTATGCAGCTTGTCTTCAGAGACTCTGAAAAATGTGAATTGTCTCTTTAGTTGAAGTTGAATTAGTGTTGTAATACACACAGGAAGCCACTAGGTGTCAGGAGAGGACAGGTTTTCAGCTCATTTTTCAGGTTCTGAGACTGACTCTGTGAAGTTCAGCATCTGGCCTTATTAAGAGTTGCAGACCTGGATTGCTTGATTTGGTAAAATCCTGCAGCTGCTTAAAGGAGAAGTCCACTTTTTTGCAAGTGGGGCCTTAATTGTGATGTAAACTGAAGTTTACTGGACACCTACGGTACTTTTTGGAGATTTGGAGCCTTCCCTGAGATATTTGTTTCAAACGCCAAACACCAAAACGCCATACATGGAACAGTATTGGGCGTGCGTTT